>PVLD010006925.1:0-95940 GCA_004027595.1 Dinomys branickii | reverse complement strand
TAAAAACCTATCCTGAAGGCCCACGTGGCATAGTGTGATTTGCTAACCATTCTTATATAAGTCGCTGTAACGGAAAGGAACGGGAAGCAGCCTGGAAGGAGCCACGTAGAGTGGACTCCTGTGGGGCTTGTGCTGTGTCCAATAAAGAAACACGTTACAGAACCCGATTGTCTGCGTGCTGCCTTCCGCGGGTCGGGAGTGGCGTCGGATAAATTACAATGAGACTTAGTGGTAAAATCGCCAGTAAGGTCTTCGTAAGTGGGAGAAATAAAGGCCATCACTAATATTCCCATAGATGTTTATGTAACTATTGGAAGAGTCACCTATGAAGGAGACAAGGCAAATTCCCAGCTCCATGTATTGTTAAACTCTCAAGTTGGGATCTGACTGTGTTGTTTGTTAGAAGGCTTTGATGTACACCGGATTTGTCAGTACGGCAGGCCTGGCCTGTCTGTTGTTGACTGTCATAAATGAGTTGCTCCTGTCTAACTAGGAGCAGCAAATGTTCCTGGATGTGGATGGGCACGTGTGTTCAGTGGGGTCAGTACATGCTCTCTACGTTCCACCAGGTAATGTTGGATGGTAGCTGGGGATGTTTGGTTACACCAATCATGCATGAGGCTCAACCGAAATCCTATGTTATTTTATAAATAATCCTTCAAGTACATAGTAATCGTTTCTTTTGAAAACAACAATACATGAATTTGTGAGCACTCTTTTCGGTAATCCTTTTAAAATGGGATTGCAGAGACCTGAAGTTTATAACATAAAATGTGTATCATTTATTCTAAACTAAATGTTGAGAATGAAATTTGTTCTCTCTTACATGTTTTCATTCACATATCTACTGCATTTTTCATGTCCTTGAGAAATTGTCTTAATCAAAAGCTTGAAAGCTCATGTTACCTAAAATTCACTTAATGGTGGGTAAATAGGGCTTAAGATCCCATAGAATAAATATAAATTAGTAGGAGAGCAAGTGATAAAATGTTATCCATTTGTCTTGTTTGACAAATTATATTAAAAGCATAACAATAAGCAGATAAATAGAAAAAAGAAGAAAGGTAAACAATTGAATATGATTTTAGGATGCTCAGTAGCTGCCAAAGTCACAAGAATTGGGCTATACTTTCAGAAACTTTTAGATATTAAAAAATTAATATGTGTAGGGAACAGGTTGGTTCAAGGACCTTCCTTGGATACCAAAACCTGTAGATGTTCAGAAAAACCCCTTATAGAAAAAGGGTGGCATCTGCATCCAATCTATGCAGATCCCCCTGTAGGCTTTATATCTACTTGGGATTACAAAGGATACCTAGCAACAATACTGTACAGACGGTTGTTCCCCAGTCAACACTGGAGCTTCCCAATCAATATTGGGGATGTAGTTTCTCAATGAATATTGGGACTGATCTCTGATGAAGACTCCTTTGTTTGATGAAGGAAGACTCATGGTACAGACACACAGGGAGAGTGGATTTGTGACCACATTGTTTATTAAAGGGGCACACTGTCTTAAATACATAATGAGAACAAAGGTGTTCTTTACTAAATGAGAACAAAAGGTGTTCTATGAGAAAGGAGCTCAAAAGCTTGGTCAAGGAAAGTACATGTTCCATTTCAGCTGATAGTACTAGCAACAGCTTGGGAAACAGCACAGAAATCCTCTCCCACATCTCGCAGCTGCAAAGTCACGGCCTCCCTCCAAGTCATGCTATGCTCCATCGGCAGAGTCTTTTAGCTGACCCTTCAGGAGACCTTCGGGACAGACCACATTACAGATTCGAGGTAAAGCACTTTACACACACACTTTCAGCGCTGACTCCCACAGGGGTGGCATACTCTATTGCTGATGGACTAATACGCTATAGTTTTGATAGGAAATGTACCCTAAGGGCCCTGTGTTAAAGGCTTCATCCTGAGCCTGTACTGCTCATCGGAGATGGTAAAACTTGCAAGCAGTAGGGGCTCACGTCCCTAGCCCCTTTCTGTCTCTTTTACTTGCTACCATGACGCAAGCCGATTCCGTGATGCCAAAAACCCAAAAGCAAAGAGCCAACCAACTACGGATTAAAATGTCAGAATTATGATTCATAAATGAACTTTTCTCTAAGTGGATTTTCTCAGGTATATTGTCACAGTGACAGAAAGCTGATAGGCACAAATGACAAAAAGCCTGTACATATTTCTTAAAGATGCAATTTTGGGGTCAGGGAGAAAGCTCAGGAGCGAAGTGCCTGACTTGCAAGCACAAAGTCCTGAGTTCGATTCCCAGTACCAAGAGAAAAAGCAGCCATTTTTCTGAATGTTTTCCATGCATAGTTGGTGGACTGCACGGGTGCGCAGCACAGGGCCACGGAGGACCAGCTGCACATGCTGCTGTCACAAGTCTGGCCAGTGAGTTCTTCAGTGGCATAGTTCTGGGGAGTAAACACTGTATTAAAATAAGGATAAGTCAGTGTTTTACTGATAAATTATAATCAATGATTGTGGATATCTAAAGTAACTACATGACGTACACGAAGTGGAAGCAGCTCCCACAAACCCTGTAAAGCGTCTCCTTGAGGACCTTTTCCCAGTCACACTGGCAGAGGTCACCATACTCTTTTCATTACTACTCTGAGCTTCTTTTCCAAAAGTTCTGGCCTTCAAAATACTTCAGTTTAACTACATATAGATTTCAGTAGTTGAGAATAATATATTCACACCTGCCCCTCACTCCTCCTGCTCCTTACTAGCCGGTCAGTAGAGTCTAGTGCCGGAGAGACAATCATCTTATAATGTGATTGCCATAGTCCATCAGTGAGAGGTAATCGTGGTGCGCTATGCATCAGTTTATCCACACCCATATGCTCTGTGAGGGCACTATATTTTTTATGCTATAAATTTATAAAAAGATGGAGAAAAGCTGAACTGAAACCAGTATTTATCAAAGCACAGACAAGGATGTCTTTGTTAACGTATTCTGATGAGTCACCAGGCCAGCGTGAAATAACCAGTCTGAGGACAAGGACAGAGGAACACGAGACAGTCAAGGATCTGGGGAGATGATGCAGCAGTGAAAAGAAGGCTGCCTCAGGTATAACTGCTACAGTGAATGTAGTCCCGATCCGTAAGAACAGGACGTCTAATATTCAGTCTCCTACCATCATCCTGCCTGGCCCCTCACAGCTTCGGCGTTATCCAAGCCCTCACTGAAGTTTGCCGCACAGCGTTCAGCATGAGAAGCTGCCAGAAGGAAGCTGTGGAAACAGCACAGGAAGAGATGCCTATTTCGTGGAAGCAAGACCTGAGGACCAGATTTGACCAGAAAAAAATGTAATTTTTGGAAAACTACTAAGCACATAGGGGGCATGGCTAGAAAGTGTGGTAAGGTCTAAAATTTTAAAAAAAGATTACAGTCTAAGGATGTGATCATGATTCCCCCTCCAATCCCCCCAAACATACCAGCCCATCATTTGTGTCACTTGCTAAAGTAGTCTGGGCAGTCCTCGCTGGTCAGTGTCTTAAACTGCAGGCTTGATATCTGATTCAAAACATGTACTTTTCTTGGTTGTTTGACTTTGGTAAAGAGCCAGAAGCCCTACTGTGTCAGATCCAGTGAGGTGGCTGGGGCCACACCTCAATGCCCTTATGAACCTGCCATTTCAGGAGGAAGTACTCTGTAGCAACATTCACACTTCTGATCTTATCTCTTAGACAAACTCATGATATGAGACTTCCAGAACTGTTTCAGAAAATGATCAGAACAGTGGGATGTGTTCAAAATGAGGGGATGTTTGGGAGTAGGATTAATGGCAGTGTGCCTTTTCCTAGAGTAAGTTTTTTATAATGTGAACCATCATTGCATATTGTGATCACCTCTTTTTTGTATCTCATCTTTCCTATATACATTTACCTTAGGGATATTGAAGAGTTGCTAAGCATAAGTTTTTGTTCATTGGCATAATCTAATAAGGCAAGAAACAAAATTAGAATATTACTATCTGCAATGGAGTAAGCATTAATCACTAATGGCTACTAACACAACACGAATGAAGGCAGCCTTGTATTATGTGACCTTGATGGATGTAAATGTTACCATCTAGATGATACTCTTGCCAAAAATTGGAATTTAAATCCCTTCTAGGTATCACTAATAATTTATAACAATATAAGGGTTCAAGAAGCATTTCACATCATTGCATGCAGTTGGTAAGTTTTGGATCATGGGAAACAGTATAGGGCAAACAACACTGATACACCAGTAACTAAACTGCAAGGAACACGAAATAATAAGAAACCTATGTATCAAGGGAGGCTGGAATTAACATTAGCAAGTTGAAACTTAAGAATCTTATGTGTCAATCAGCTGTCCATCACTGTGACAAAACAACTGAGAAAACTAACTTAAAATGAAGAAGAAAGATTCATTGTGGCTAACAGTTTCAGAAGCTTCAGTCCATGGTAAGTTTGCACTGTTGCTTTGGGCCTGTGATGGCAAGGTTTATCATGGCAGGAGTGCACAGCAGATGAGGCCTATTTACCTCATGGTGGCAGGGAGGCAAAAAGACAAGGAAGGCCCGGGGTCCCAGTATCCCTTTGGAGACCAACATCCCAATGACCTATCTTGCTTTCACTAGGCCTCATTTCCTAAAGGTCCCACTGCTCCCCAGCAAGGCCACAAGTTAGCACCCAAGCCTTTAGTGTATGGATCTGTGGGGATATTTAAGATCCAAACCACAACACTTCATTCTTACTTGCATCTTGATTTAAACAAACAGAAGAATATGAGATGGGGAAACTGAAGACCAACTAGGCATTTAATTAAAGAGTTATTTTTTTTTATTGTGACAACTTAAGAGTTCAGCTTTTAAAGAGCCTCTTTTACAAATTAAGTAATCAAAAGTTCACAGGTGAAGTAGGTTATTTAGGTATTTGCTTTAAAACAATACAGGTTGGGTGGGAGAGGATTTGTGGGGTGTAGAATGAGCAAGAGTTTGTAACTTTTCAGAAATCGATTTATTGCAAGCATTTGGACAGAAATATTCTTCTGTTGCAGTGCTGAGCAATGTTAACCAGTCTCAGAGATACGGAATTAACACCTCTGCTCAACAGCACAAACCATGAGAATGGAGGAGAATCACAGTAGCCATAAAGATGGGAGCAGAGAACTAAAAAGAAAGAACTTTGACTTCAAAGGTAAAAAGCTTCCACCTAAGTTCTCACCTTAATAAATCCAGTATTTCTAACATGAAATCAAGCCCAGAATTCCTTTTTAAATGAAAACAGCATAGGGGTTTCCAAATGGGTACATCATACATTCCCCTTCATAAACAGAGGAGTATTTGTGAGTAAATAGTACAGATACCACACTCCACTAAGAGAAATATCATGTATTTTAGTGACATGCTACAAATAAAGAAGGTAGGCATGAAAAACTCATTAAAAAGCAATATATTCCATATATAAAACATTCTGTTATAAACTGTTAGTGTTTTCCTAACACCATTTTAAAGTACAGAGTAAAGGGCATCTGATTTAAAAATAGATGACTTTCAATTTTTTAAAAACAGGAATTTTGCAAAGAAAATAAAGTGAATTAAATTTAGATAATCATATCTAATCATTAAAATCAAATCAACACATGTGGTTCAGCAATACTCTCTTAAGTCAGTATTATGCATGGGAAACAACAATATAAAAATAGTGCAATAATATTCACTGTTTATATACTGTAAAGTATTTAAATGTATTCTAGTAATTATACAAAGTGACACAAAAAGCCATGAAAATGACTGTTTTGGTATAACCAATGGCCCCAAAGTAATAAAGCACACTAGAGATATTTAATGAGCCTTGCCTGCTTTTCCAACTATAGATGGTTAAATCAAAATTAGCATTTGATTTTTGGGAAAAGTACAGTTTACATTGAATGGACTTGGTCATTCAATGCTTTATACATTTAAGAATGAATTTAAAATGGCAGGCCTGGCATTAATTGCTCTCTGCCAGTAGAAGCCTTATGGGTTTTTAATCAGCAATTACATATACAACAGGAAAAGAGTAGCAACATTATTTATAATATTAGTGAGATATATGCACAAGAAGATGGGTTAGTGAAGGACCAGGTATCAGCTTGCAGACAGAGACAGGCCTGGGACAGTCACCCAGACAAGTCTACAACTATACTCTTTTGAATTGTTACACTATTATGTTAGTGTAGCACCAACTTACCTTCTGTTGGTCTAGATTTACAATACAAAAAAAAAAAACGTTTAAGTTTTGAAAATGTAGCGACCTGCTGTATTTTGATGTTGAAGTCAGCAATTTTCTATCAACATTTTCTACTCACACAAACACCAGTGTAAGAACATACACATGCGTACAGATTAGAGCAGACCACTGATTATCTCTGGTGCTCTCCCCTGAGACCATCTTGAGGGTCCTAGTTAGAAAGGATGATGACAGCATAGTATTTTTATCATCAACTGCACGATGCAACAAGCAAAGCCTTGTCACAGGCAGAGCGAAGAGGTGGCCCCTGGGTCATCCCCAGTCCACCCTACCCTCCCTCGGCTGTGTTGTCCACTCACTCAGATTGGATCTCAGTAAATAACCGAACATGTGTCATCAATCACATGAGCCACTTGGAAATAGTCAAACTAGCGAGCCTTGGAAGTCACATAGGAAGCACATCATACAGTTTGTGCCTGCAGGAAATCTTTTCAGAATAATGCAAATCTATTTTAATTAAAAGACAGTTTCAGAGAAACTAGTCCTAGATACAAACAATATGTATTTAGAAGCTATTTATGCTCTACTTTAACCTGTCAGCATATTACTAATTTTCTTGTCTGTTGCCCATTTAGCTATTTATTTAGTCTTGGCAATCTTCTCAGAGGAAGAGAGAGATAAGGGGAACATATAAAATTAAAACTTGTTTATTTCATTGTTTTTAAAAGGCTTTGAAGAGGAGGCAAGTAAGCGAATACATGAAGTACATGTGGGGGTTACTCGTGAATTCTACATTCCACCATAATTCCCAAATCCACTTTTAAATGTATATTTGATGAAAATTTATAAAATAATTGCTATATAAGTCAGGAGCCTGTGGAAAATAATTTTTAAAAAAGGGCTTTTCACTGCATAGCAAAGAGGTAGTATTCTATCCTCAATCCTGTTTTCCTGGTAAGCAGCTCAGTTCCTGCCACATTAATGGCAGAGCCATGTAATTAGCTGACTCACCTAATAAGACTTCATAGCACAGCAACCACTGCCAGTTCTGTTCCTGTTACTTGGATACAGACCCGGTTGCAAATACTAATACACGGTGGGAAATCTAAGAATAAACTATTTTTACTTTTCATGCCTTAGGATTGATTGTCCTCTTTATTGATGAACATATTATGTATACTTAAATATGCATTTGTATTTGTTTAGTATTTTAAGCTTGCATGGATTGGATTCTTGAAAATCTGCTCCTTGGGTAGGAACCGAACAGGACATCATCAAAGTGAAAGTAAGCCCAGCTGAAGAACTGTACTCTTGCTCTGGACCCAAAATCAGACAGTCATCTCATCCGTGCAGGTGCACTGAGGTTCGGCAGTAAATCTCAACACCAGTGCCCAGGGAGGAAGCAGCGGGACATGCAGACTTTGACAAAGTATGAGACGGAGGTCTGCTTCTACATCTCAGGGAAACCTAGGGAATGTTGAAAACTCTTAGGAAAGAGCAAGACCTCAGCAAGGTGAAACTCAGACATTGCTTTAAGTAATAATGGAAAATTGGTTGTAATGTCTGACTGGGAGAAACTGGATAAAACACACTGCTCACACACAAAAGAAGACAGATAGGATTTATAGAGCTCTGGAAACAGCACAGGGAGGAGGAGGAGGAGGAGGAGGAGGAGGAGGAGGAGGATGGGGAGGGAGAGGGAAGAGGGAGATGGGAGGAGGTAGTGCAAGACAGGGCGGAGGGAGAAAAGGATGTGTCTTCTTTGCCTAAGAGATGAAAGGCTTTAAGGAAGCCAGAGCGGGAATAATGTCGAGTAGTCGGATGCATGTGACAGCTCCAGGAGAACCCACCCTAGTGGAACATATACCAAGTGAGGCTTGAGAGGGCCTCAAGATCTCTTCCAGTGGGTCCCAGACTTCAAGGTGGAGTATCTGGTTTTGAACCTCTTCCAGGCAGGGATGCTAAGAACAGTCTCACACGGACCACAGCAGATTTCAAAAAGGACAGCAATTACTCTACCCTGTACAGTCTGTCATTGTGATTATATCTTTTATTTCGGAGGGGGGTTACTCAGAAGAAGTTTTCCTGCAGATCCCCTATCCATGCCTCAACAGATTGGATACAAAAGGGGTTCTTCTTTCCAAACTAGCAAGAATGAGAATGAGATAGAGATATTTTAAGAACTGAAACAAAAGAGTGTAAAAATGTTTACTTTTCCATCTTTCTCTGACATGGAATAATGCTATCTAATGTTTACCCAGTGCTTGCTCTATATTTGGTACCATCCCAATGGTTTTACATACATGACCCTAAAACGGTAACTGTATAATGAAATCACTCCCGTTATCTCCATTCTATCCATCAGTGAATGGAGATGGGCAGTCTGGCTCCAAAGCTAGACTCTTAAATATTATGTCATAGTATCTGTGAAGCTTCTTGCAAAATCTCTTCTTACTTAGAAAAGCATTAACTGTGGGGCTGCTTGAACAATGTGAAATTAAGTCTCAAAAAATTAATTCTCTGAAAATGTCATGTAAAGTATGATTAAATTTCTCACCTGTCTCTAGTATGGGTTTGTTAATATTTTTAGCAGAAAAAAAACCCAGAAGGTAAAAGGAATTGTGTATGTGCATGTACGCGTGTATAATGTTTTGCAAGAGCAAAAAATAGTGTCATGGCTTGTATGTAGATGCCACCCCCCAAAGCGTCAAGTACTCATAGGTGAAGGTTTTCAGAGGTGGCTGGATCATGGGTGTGTGAATATGGATTAAGGGTGTGTGATTACTAAATTACTCCACTGGTTCTGCACAGTTGTGGTGTGGATAATGGGAAGGTCCACCCTAGATGCAGGTGGCACAAACCACCTAGTTTGTAGCCTGATGGAATAAAGAAAAAAGGAAGCTCAATTCTGTTCTCTGCCACTCCATGAACTGTTTCTTCTCTGCCGTGCCCCTCTACCATGTCACCTGCCTTGGAATGAACCGATCATACTGAAACCTCTAGGGACTGTGAGCTAAAATAAACCTTTCATCCTTTAACTTGTGGTTGTCCCAGGCATAGGAAAGTTACTAAGACACAATTTGGTACCAGAGAAGTGGGGTTATTGCTGTGATACTACCTGCCATGTGGTGCAGAACCTTTGGAACTGGCCTGCAGGAGGGATATGGGAAGGTTTGGAGATGCTGACTGAAGAAGTAGCTCTAGACTACTATAATCCCAGCTTGATGGGAGATTCCAGTCAGAGCTTTAAAGCCCAGAATATTGACAACAACGTAGCTGTAAAAGTCTAGGCTCATCAGGTTTCATTTGGGAACAAGGCCTATATTGGCTGCTGGACCCTAGGCCATGTGTGTTATGTGCTGGCTGAAAATCTGCCTACACTTTACCCATGTGCAGAAACATTGTGTGAGGTTGAGTTTAATGGCAGTGGACTAATTAATCTTGCAGAAGAAATTTTAAGGCAGTCTATTGTTGAGGCAATGGCAGGGTTGTTCTTGGGGTCTCTGAGCCAGATTTATACTGAAAAACAAGAGCAAAGAGCCCAGCAGAATGATTTAGTTTTGGGTGTAGCCAGTGAGGAAATTTCAGTACAGCTGTGGACTGCAAAGATGAACAGAGAAGAGCCTGATTGCTGAAAAGATTAACAATAAAAATCCAAGTATTTTAGAAGAGGACAATAGAAAAGATGGCCTGAAGGCATCACAAGCAGCAGCAGGACTCCACTACCGCAGTCTCAAAACAATAAATGTGAAAGACTGTTTTGACAAGACAACCCCAGAGCACCATGTTCCATAATGGCCTAAGGAATATTTGCTTTGGGATTGAGTTCCTAATGCTCAGCAATCCAGGCACCCGTACAGCCAAGAGACAGGGAAGCCTGGCTACTGCTCCAACTGGCAGCAGACCCTGGCATCATCTACATGGTGCTGGGTTTTTGGCACATGCTGAATGCAGGAGTTGTGGGGTTAGGAAGGGTTCTACCAGACTTCAGAAGGAGGCCTGGGAGGCCAGGCAGTGTGCTCCTAGGGGGCAGTGTGTGAAGCTGTGAGTGTGAAGCTGAAGGTGCAGTGGAGACCCCAAGAAGTTGGGGCACCCAGAAGCATGGATTGTCTGAGGAAAGCTGCAAGCGGTGAGCAAAGCCGGTGCAAGGAGAGCCGCAAGCATCAGCAGTGCCACAGGGGCAGATCCAGCCAAGCCCTTTCAAGGACACGTCTTGCTGCAGATTGCCCTGATGTTGGACACGGAATTAAGGTATTTGATATTTACCCTGCTTGATTGTGATCTTGCTTTGGTCCCATTCCTTTCTATCCCCCTATTTGTACCTTTTGGAATGAGAATGTTCACCTAATGCCATTACATATTGAAAGTGTTTGCTTCTTAAGGAGTGGAAGAGGAGTTGAAGGGAGGAGAGGGCAATGAGAGGGGAAAAAAGATAAATCAGGGTGTATCATGTATAGGTACAAATTCCCCATTGTACCAATAAATTTAATTAAATTTAAAAAATTTAAAGCGTTTGACTTCCTTTTCACTTTTACAGGGGCTCACAGCTAAAAGTTTGTCTTCAATCCTAGAGAATTTGGACGTGGACTTTTCAGCAATGCTGAAACTGTTTCGATTTGGTAACGCTTAGATGCATTTTTCTTAAAGGGATGTGCATGAGTCTTTTGGGGGCTGGGAGCCAGCTTGTGTTCAGATGTACCCCAAAGCCTCACGTGTTCACAGGTGAGGCTTTTGGGGAGGTTGTTGGACCATGGGTGTGAGATCCTGGATCAGTCCACTGATTGGATGAGCATGGTTCTGGATGTGGCTAAATGGATTTATTGAAGACAGAAGACCCACCCTAGATGTGAATGGCACAAACCAATAGGCTTACTGCCTAGACAGAATAAAAAGAGAAAAGAAGGCTTGCTGTTTGCTGCCTTCTCCCTGCCCTACCATGAACTGTTTTGCCCGGTTGTGCCACCCTGCCTTGCAGCCAAGTGACTATGGATTAAAACCTCTACAAACTGTGAGCTAAAATACACCTTCCCTCCTTTAACTTGTGAGTGTAAGGGATTTGTCCCAGTAATGAAAAAGTAACTAAGACACATGGACATATCTGGTAATTACATCTGGGAAGACTAGGTTGACTGCTTTTTTCGTTACAGGGAAAATAGCTTATTATGAATTCAGTACATAGCATTTTCTGGGTAGCTTAGATTTTTCTTTAGAGTATTTCTTAATAGACTAAAGATAATAAAATTATCAGAAGTAAATTTTCTCTTTCTTTCTCTCCAAATAGTGGCACAAATGCTACAGCTTTTTAGAATGGCTCGACATATGTCTCGAGTATCTTTCCTTCACTCTTCTGACAACCCAGAAATCTTTGCCTGGGTCATGGGCCACATCTTTCTCGGCGCTGTGCTGGAGATAGTAATCCCTCTCAGGCCCTCAATCACACTCCTTTTGATTTTCACAATAAAATATGACGATCCATTAAATCCATGGGGCAGATGTTACACTTAGTTATGACATTTATTTCCAGACTTGGAGTATTCCACAGAAACTTGAAGAACAATAAGGGTATCTCCTAATCATAGTGAATGACTACCCTTTGTTTAACATCATCTTTTCTCTTTCTTTAATTAGGCACTAGATGTTTGTGTTCTTTTAATTTAAACATCTATTATTCCTGGATTGCATTATTACACTGTTAATACATCAGTACACTGTTCTGCATTAAGTTTTTCAGTGTTTTCCTTTCTAATAGAGTGCATTTGTATTTCCCCTTGATGTTCACTGAATAGGAACTTGATTCCTGTATCAGGGCACAGAATATGAACACAGAGAATCAATCATCTCTATTAGAGATGTTATGCCTTTCTCTGGTTGCAAGTGGTAGTTGAAACGGGTCTCTGTGTTCTCATGTTTGTAAATGTACACATAGGAAGTATGGTAAAAAAAATACCCTGAATATTTAAATGTACAATTTTATTACAGCAAGACACATTCTCATTAATTCCGCACAAAACACTCCCTCTTGCTTCAATTATTTTTTTGAGACAGGTCCCACTATATAGTACAGGCTGACCTTGAACTCATTGTGTAGCCTAATCTGGCCTCGAACTTAGGGAGATCCTTCTGCATCAGCCTCCCGAGTCCTAACCGTGGCTGTGCCATCATTCTTGCTACTTCCTAAAACAGTTCTGGAATTTCCCCTTTGTGTCTTTAGTTGTGCTATTGTGGCTGCCTTGATGTCCCGGATCCATGCAAAATGTTTAGCCCCCATAGTCACTCTGATTTTAGGGAAGAGCCAGACGCTGCACAGTGCCAGACCAGGAGAATACAGCGCACGGGGACACGCTGCAGAGTTTTTGCGAGTCTGCCTTTCTGCTGGATGGTGTTTGGTAACTGCATTCATTGTATATTTTTATCACACCTCACAAAAACTGTTATCCACTGACCTTTTATTTTTAACTTATAGCTAATTGTGTTTTTAAAGAAATTTTACTAGAAACACTTGAAATAAAAAACCATACTATTTTAAGAATGGAGGTTTTTTGCTTTTGCTTTTACTTATCTCACTAGCAACACTGAAGTCCACAACAAAATGCACCCTTCTGCCTCCCTCAAACTAGCACATAGGTCCCGCTGTACTCACTGTCAGCCGCTTAAGGAAAACAGTTGAAGGCTTTAACAGAAGATGGGAGAGTGCATCTGAAGGATGCAAATTAGAAGCAAACGCCCAAGAGATAATAGTGTGAGTAGTGTAAGTACAGTGTTTGATTTTTAAGTGAAAAACTTAACAGGCAGAAGCAGTGAGCTAGTGTTATATTTAGACCATACTGGGGGTGAGAAATAGTCATAGCATCAGTACTTGAAGAACATGCTTTGACTTTTTTTAACGTTGGTAAGAAAGGTCTCCTATCCGTTTAACCACTTGGCTCAAGCTTACAAAAGAGTTAGTGCTATTCTGATGAAATGAGACTGCTTGTATCAATCAATTATAATCTCGGGATAAGAAACACAACATAGGAAAAAACATGCAGACTATTGAGATCATAGAAATGGCAAATATTTATCATGTAAAGTTATTATTTATGAAAAGATCCCACAGCAACTGATATTGCTGTGACTTGCTTCCAAAAACATTTGATACATTTGTGCTCAAGGGTCTGTAAGATCTTGCTCAAGGTGGGCAAATGTGCAGTTAAAATTGTTTGGTACTAAGAATGGACCTTATAATAAGGGCTCGGTGACCCTTCTATTTATTAATGAATACTTCCAAATTATAAAAAAGGAAACAAAATATTGCTTGTTTACATTTTAATTCAGAGATGGCATTCTATACTTATTGTTACCAAGTATGTAATCTTATTGCCAAAATCAACTTAATGGACTAATCAAAAAGAGAGTAATTAGAGGCATAAGCTCAAGGAATCTTATTACATGCAGTGCAATGATTTCAAAATTGTATCTGACTATTTGGGCCACACACTGTAGGCAAAATCACCCTGACACTAGGAAAACGATTTGTCCAACTGGAGAAGAAGGTATGGAGATGAAAGAGTACCCTGAAAGTTAGTCAGTGCAGTTTGAGAACCATTTCATGTTTTCAGTGATAGATGGTGCAAGTTTTGTTTATGTATGGCAAGCCTTAATTTTAAAAAGAGCTATAAAATAAAGAAAAAACAAGAATAACGCTCTGGTGGTGATGTACAAATCATTCGGAAGTGAGGAGAATGGATAGATCTCGTGGAGGACCACAGCAATGCCCCAGGGACAGTGATAAGTAACTGAAGCACTGGGAGTGGAAGTGGAGTGAAGGACTGGGTTTGTGACTTACTGTGGAAGTTGAACGAGTAGAAGTTGGCAATTACTGTTTACAAACTGCAGAGTCTGAGATCTTGCCCTCTGTTTGCCTACTACAATATATGGATGCTCGAGCAAACACACCATAGTCCTGGGTCAGAAAGTAACTACACTTTTACTTTCTTAACAGTAACAGTGACAGTAGTATCCAAGAGATAATAATTTCCTTGTGCAGTTTCAATTCCCATAGACATTTATGTGAAACCTATCTGCCCTATGGATATTGTATTAAAGAAGATGTACCCAGATCTCAGAGATCTCGAATCTTTTATAGTGGGTAGCAAACGTGCCCATCTGCCCTAGAAAGAGACATTACCTCTTAGTTTGCAAGCACAGCTTCTTGTTTTAAAGGGAGAACTCCTTCCAAAGAAGAAAGGATAGCCCCAAACCAAAGACAGCAGCGCCTTGCTCATGAAATACAGAGAACTATGAAACCTGCCTCCCTGACATGCCTGAAGGTGGGAGAGACAGGGGACAAAAACTGCAAGGTTTTGAGCTTCCCTGACCAGGAAGGTGGGAACTGTTACTCTTCCTAGCAGTAGAGGAAAAATGGATAAAGGAGATTTCAAAGAATGACAAGTTACTTTTAGGTTTGTTTCATCTGAGATGCCTCCATATATACATATTGTAAATGTGAGGCTACCGTAGAGATTTTAGAAGTATTGCTATATTTTTGAGCAGTTATTCTATGGAGGTAGTTGAGGAAGTCATCTGAAAGAGACACACAGGAGAAAACAACACAGTATCACATGAAGAACACTCCTGGAAAGCAAGGCAGAAAATACAGAGGGTCAAAGGTGCAGAGGTAGACAGTCCCAAACGGGAAGTAACAATGATTCGAAGCTAAATGAAAACAGGCCTATTCCTGAGGAACTGGCACCACTCGGTCTCAGCGACAAGCACTGAGAATACAAAGTGAGAAGAGCCGCACCACCCTAGTACTGAAAGAGCCGCTTTCAGAGCCGCTTTCAGTACTATGTATTTTACCCTTTGGGAGATACACATACATGTAATAAATGTGTTTCTTTAAGCTTGTAGAGTGGTCCAGAAAACGATGAGGGAAGAAGTCTGCTTTCAGGAGGTAAAAGAATAAGCAAGGGTGCTGGACTCCATAATGGTGGGCATTATTTTAAGAAGCTGTGATCAAGCTTGGTGTAGTGGTGCAGGCCTGTGATTCCAACACTTCAGGGACGGTGAGGCCTGAGAAAACAACTTCAAGCCCAGCCTGGCAACTTAACCAAAGTAACAAACAAAGCAAAGCCTGAGGATACAGCTCAGTGTAAAGGCTCCAGTTCAATCCCCAATGCACCACACACCCACACAAAAGAAGCTGTGAACAAAAAAGGCTGGTGCAGGAAGAATAATTCTGAGGGTAACAAGACTTAGAATTTGAGTAGGTTTTTTGTTGTTATTATTTCTCTTTGTTTTCCTTTTCAAATAAAGTAGGAGACTTGATAAAGATTCAGTAAGGATAAGGCTTCATGATGAAAGATAGGGCCTGGCTGATAGATCTCTCAAAAAGTGGGGAAAGTACAGAGTCTCAAACGCTTCAGGAAAGGTGGGTCATTTTAACTCGCAGCCAGGTCTCCAGATAGAATCTGTAGAACCGGAGTCTATGACATACAGTCTGCATTGTCTCATCAAAATACATAATGAGTTCATAAAATGAAAACAGAAAGGGTGGGGGTGAAGGAGATTTATATTTATTTACTTAATATTCTTGTCAAGCATTTAATCATCTCAATTAGTGAGCACAAAATATCAAGTTGCACTTTTACCAGAGCTCACAAAGATGATGGTCAAGCGAGGCTTGACACCACGATAGTCTTACGACAGAGTGGGAGCTGTTCATTGCCATGAGTGTGATCTTTATGTGAAGTGCAAAAGTTCTGTAATAGGCTCTGAAAATTAAATAGGGCCCAGGGGAATGTATGTATCATCACGTTTTAGTTCAATCAATCAATCCAATATCCTGACTTTTCTTTAACAGGGAAAAGATTCCGTGTAAGTGTTTAATCTTCCACATGGACTAAGTTCACTACTGGTTTCACAGCACTGAGGTCGTAGTTCCCACTCCAGCTAGAACAGAAACAAAGCCGCTGCCGCTGTGTGAGTCCTGCCGGTCTCTCTTCAGGGTGACTTTCCAGTTAGCTTGGAAACAAGTCATTCAAGTGGGCCTGTTACGTTACATTTACCAAAGGGTACATCAAAAATCACACATTAAATAACGTTTATAGATGAAACAACCTTCTGTCAAATTCCTAAATCATATAATTCAGCTTCGAACTCAAAACATTCATAAATAAGAATAAAGGCACTTTGATATCAAGTTGCCATATTAAGGATAATGCATAATGCATTTTTAAAATAAAAGATTGAAAATTAATCTCTGTGCTCAAAGCGATTAAATATGAATTTGTATTTTTTAGAACAAATATTTTAGGTATTTTTAGCATTTTACAGAAACATTGTTTTGCTTACTTCCTTTTTTGCTACAGTTATTTGATTCTGATGTCCCTCAATTCTAAGTCTACAATTCAATAATCCCTAGTCGTACTTTTTCCAGGGCTGTTTTTTATTTGTTCACTTATTTATTTTTTTGAGCTGTGGTCTTCTTATCCTGTTTTTCATACCTCGAACCATAATATGGTGTGGAGCCCCCATGCACCCCAACTCTGTGGAAACCAAGATGCAGGCAGCTCGAAGATGGCCCTGTTGGAGCAAACCTAGCAGAGCGGGGGAGCCAGCGAACAGCATGCACTCCGCTAGCAGACTCAGCAAATTTAGTGTCCATCTCTGTTGCGTACCCTTAGATAAATGACATATGTGAAAGCCGCTGAATGTTCCAAACCAATCTCCATGATAGCCACGCTGTGCAGCTAGATGGTATTCTTACATGCTTAAATGCTACAGAGTAGCACGGTTCCTGGCAAGACTGACAATCTGACCATGTGAAGTTTGGGCATCACCAGAGTATTATCGTCATTAAGCAGAAAAACTATTAATTCAACAGAAAAATCTTAAAAATCTCTGTGTAGATTAAAGTGGTTCCTCCCATCATTCTCTTCCCCCTGGGGTCTAATGAAATTCATCGCAGCGAGTGCGAAAATGACCATGATGGACTAAATAACTGTCTCCACGAAAAGAAAGGTATGAACATCTTGCACTGGGGAAGGCAGTGCACTATAACCGAGCATCACTGCTTATGAAGCTCGAGGCCGTTTTCAAGCGCCATTGATTTATTATTATAATCAGAGAGAGTCCGTACACATCATTCGCAGACCTTGAAAAGGGGACTTTCAAAACACGTCCAGTACTTTCACACGGGTACTGTGAAAGAAAGGCGGTAAACACGGCACTCAGTGCGGACCAAATGAGAAAGCATAGTTTTATTTCCTCCGTGGTGGAGTACAGTACACATTGAATGAATTAACAAATCACTGAAACCAACTGAAAGAGATTAGTTTAATCATATTCACAACAGAAATCATGTCCACGTTACATGTGTAACTGAGTCCTACGTCTCTGTAGCTGGTGCCTCCTTCTCACCGTTAGCACTCCCGCCTTGGCTGTGAAGTACTGTTCTTTCCTCTGGCCCTCTCTTGAAACCTCAGAGCTATTTCTGGCAGATAAGATGACTCCTTGGTTAATGGAACCACACCCCGCTGTAGAGCCCAAAGCAAGTGAGAGAAAAGGCTGCCAAAAATGGGAATAATGGGGAAAAAAGAAGACGCTGAAAATGCAACAGATATGCATCTGTCTGCTTATAATCTAATGTCCACCAGTCGTGAAAAACATGTGAAGTATTTAGCAGTCAATGTTTCCTACGGCTGCGCAATCCTACTACTGTGCCCACTTCATACCAAATGTCTGTGCTCCTTCAGAGGAAGGACAAGCAGAACCAGGAGATCAGTCTCTAGGACGGTTTATGCCCTCTGTCTTGAGGCCTAGCCATAGTTAGAATTTACCAGTTTTAGAAAGCACTGCCATAACTCAGTCAGAGCAAGGACAATTGGAAGATTATGTTTTAAAGACTTAGGAAGATTGCAAGGAAAAAACAACAAAAATCCATTTTCATGCAGTTTATGACTGGCTGAATTTATAAACTCTAGAGGCTCACCTGAAGGCTGGGGCTGTTTTTATTGCAATGGGGAGAAAGGAATATTAGTTGGACTTAACTACGGAGTTAAGTCAAAAGGAAATTCAGATAATGGGCAGTTTTAATATTTATCATATACTGTCTGATTTTACTCTTTCCTAATAGTTAGTAATATCTTACTTTGAATGTATTTTACTATACTGTTCCACATATTTATGTCCACCTGAGTATTTAACTTTCTTTGTATTCAAACCTCTTGTTCTATTTTAAATAGCTTATTTATTTGATATTGAACTCTCTCAACTGACAATTCTTTCCAGGAATTCATCTGATATTAGGATTAACACCAAAATGCAACATCAAAATAAAAGAAAAAAATTTAACCACAAACGGCCTGAATCAACATGAGAGGTCATTTTTCTGGATGTTTTGTGCCTTGAAAATCTTCCTGTGGTAATTATCTGAAGTCTTTGGTTAGATAATTATTGAGGGACTGTGCAATGGTCCCTCTTCTTTACACAGATCACTGCATTAACTAAGACAGCATCACCGGGGACAGGTTGTGATTTTATACTTTCAGGTATTTTTAGTCTTTAATTTTCAGAAGATAAAAAAAGAGCATTAAGAAAAGGATTGCTTCTTGGCCAAATTTTCTGATACATAGATATTCTGAAGAGGGCGGGAGGGAGGGGAGGAGGCAGGGAGAGGCAGGTGGGACTTCGGAATGTGCCTTCACAATCTTATTCATGCACCGTTTTTTAAAGGGGTCATATGCAATTTGCACATTTTTAAATGACCTGTAATGCACTTTTCTGATCTCACTTCATTTAAGCTACTAAAGAAATGTGAATCAAGTGCCTGCTGTGATCAAGATGCTAAAATTATAAGCACACTACATCACCACCGTAAGGCGTGAAAGCTTAGCAAAACAAGAAGTAAACTGGTAATTGATCATCTGGAGACTGGTATAATCTACCTAGCGGAAGATTTCCTGGAGTAATATACTGATGGGCTGATCTGGCTCCAGGCCACACACATGTCGACTAAAGCACGGACACCACAGAGTTTTGGAGGATGCCTTATTACATTGTGCTGTCTCACAATAATAATACAAGCAAAAGCAAGAAGACTAAGCGATAAGAACTGCCTCCCATTTCTTCACCAGTGTTATGGTTGATACATTGTGGCAACTTGGGGAGTCTGGAGGTTTGGCTGAGTGATTCAGCAGGAAGCCAGGGTTCTTACTTTGTACACATTCTGAGCCTGTGGAAGAGGAAGGCATGGAGACTGTGAGAAATACACTCCTCCTGGGTAGGGGGAGGCTGTTTACAAAATAAGGGAAGAGAAGAGGCTGCTTGCAGCCCTTCCTCCCTTTTCCTGATTGTTTTGCTGTGCTCTGCTGCCATGAATAGTTTGTCCTCTGCCATGTGCCACTCTGCTGCTGAGCCAGCCAAGTATGGACTGAAACCTCCACAAACTGAGCTAAACAAACCTCTCCTTCCTTCATTTTGGGCATTGGGTATTTTGTCTCAGCAACAAGAAAAAAGTAACCAAGACAACCAGTTTTCCTAATTACCTTTTCCTAAGGCCAGCTCAAATGTCCACTAGAAGAGAACGCATCTGAGAGGAATAACCTCAAAGTATTGTTCATGCACTCTGTCCTTAGATCCCAGAACTTGTACAACCAAGGAGCTTCCCAGCAAACAGTGAACCTTTGCTATGGATTCTTCCCTGATTATCTCCAAGAAAGCCAGTCTCTGTCTCCTGTACATCCCCGAGGCCCTCCCCCAGCTTGAGTTGATCATTCACTGCCAAGGCTGGTGATTCTTGGGGGAGGTAAGCGTTTTCTGCTGCATGGTAAGGACCCCAGAGCAAGGGCAACATCATATTCATCTTTTAAATAAAGCACCTAACAAATAATGCCAAGAAAGAAATGAGAAAAAGAGGATGAATACATGTACATGAGACATCTGTAAAGGAAAATCAAGGGTAATAAAAATATAAACTCAATTTAATTATTTTTAAATAGGAGTCCTCCATGAATTATATCCTAAATTAGTAACCAAATCTAAATAAAAAGACATTATTGCCCTATGAAGATGTTGTAATTTTTTAAAGGTAAACATATATTAAATTTTTATGCCACACTTCCAAAATTTACCTGCCTTTCATACATAGCTGGCTACAGACTATTAAGAGAACATGTATGTGTGGCACCTGAGAGGTACTTACGACATAATAAATGTGAATTCCTAGGTTTTATCCCTTAGCTACTGAATCAGAATCTTTGTAAGTGAGCCAGCAGGAATCTAAATTTTCAAAATAAGGTTTGAGGCTGACTGCTATGTGTCTAGGTATATTGCTCTAAGACATAACAGTGAAACCTAGACAGGGACACTTGAGGATTCTTTCAACATATCTCTACTGTTTAAAATCTGCTCTTCAGAACTTTATGTATACACTGGATGGTGAGTCTCCTTTTTCTAATGAGAATACTCTTCAGTGCAGAAAATCCTCCACTTTCTCTAAGAGCACAGGCTCCGAGCAAAGCCACAGTCCATGCAGCTGTTGGGTAAGGCCTTGAGCATGGTCTCCACCCTGGCCCTCAGCCCTTGAAGAATGCGCTCACCAGCCTCATCACAGACTGGCCCCACGATCTATTCTTGGTGTTACCACAGCATCTGAGAAATCTGCATCATGGAAAGATCGTACAAAAGCTTAAACTTTTAGTATCAAAAAAGCTGTTCCTTTGAATAACCAAGAAATGAATGTACACAGACAATTTTTAAAATTGAAAGTGCCTTGCCTATATGGTGAAACTACAGGCTACATGATATTAATAGCCAATATAGTTGTGAAAATTTTGGAGACTTACTACTTGTTAGATACTTGCTGGGAGCCTTACTATAACCTTAGGAGCTAGGTTCTAGGATTAGGTCCAGGCTGCAGATATTACTAGTTAACACATCCTTTCATTTGTGTGGGAAAGGGACTCAGGAAGCTGGGCTACTCTCTGAGCTACCAGCCCAGGGCCCCTCTCAAAGCACAGCGGTGTGTGTGGGTCTGTCTCAGGCATGTTGCATACCACCATGTTATCTTGGAATAATTTTACCAGTGTTTACCAAAAAAGCTGGAAATTCTAGGAAAATGAGCAAACATTTGACCTTCTGCACCATTAAATGTTTATTGGAATTCATTAGCAGCCTGTATCTCTGTGTATTTTAGCAATACATTTAAACAACAATACCTAGGTGGGAACTTTAGAATTGGGTGTTGTAAACACAAGCACAAAAAAGTGAAGATTACATTAAAAAACACTCATTCGACACTCTCATATGTCTTTAGTTCCCTCTGTATTTTATTTTATTTTATTTTATTTTATTTTATTTTTGTGGTACTAGGGATCGAACTCAGGACCCTGCGCTTGCTAGGCAAGCGCTTATTCCACTGAGCTATATCCCCAGCCCCCTCTGTATTTGATTTTAAATCTTGCCACAGTTTTCAGCAGCTAGTATCTCTGAGCTAGAATGTTGCAAAAAGAAAAAAAGAATAAAACTGTGAACACTTTATGGTAATTCTGTCATTCTCCATTCTCTTTTGAAAGCACTTCTAAAACCAGTTTAATAACAATATATCTCCTGGTATGTTTTGTTTTGTTAAAAATACACACATGCATAAATATATGTGTAAATGCAAATGCATTGTAAAGGAGAGAAAGAGGCTGCTGGCCGCCATTCCTCCCTTCTTGCGCTTGCTGCTTTGCTGTGTACCACTGCCATGAACTGTAGCCCTCTGCCCTGTGCCCCTCTGCCTCAGAAGCAGCCAAGTATGGACTGAAACCTCCACAAACTGTAAGCTGAATAAACCTTTCCTTCCTTCATTTTGGGTGTTGGGTATTTTGTCACAGAAATGAGAAAAAAGTACCCAAGATACACATTTACCACACTCATATTACACATGTATACATATAGGAGATGTGATCTAACAATATGGCAAATGTTTGTTTTAAAAAATGTATTACAGTAAAAAACACATTTTCACTGATCATCCTTAACACACTGCCCCAGCCTCACACACATTTTTGTTGTTATTCTTGCCACTTTCTGAGACAGTTCTGAAAATCCTCTAACTTGAGTTTCTTCTGTTGCTTTGTTGTGGCCGCCTTGACATTCTGAATTGATCGAAAACATCTGACTTTCATGGTCATCTTGACTTGGGGGATGAGCAAACAGTGACAGTGCCACATCTGGTGAATAAGGTGGCTGACGACACACCGTAAAGTTTTCATGACCCCACCGTTTCACTCAGCAGCAGCATTCACTGAATTCACTGAATTTTTGAGTCAGCCCTGTAAAGACACTCACAGAAGACGACTTCCAGAATTGCTTCAAAAATTGGCAAGAGCAAGGGCAGAAGTATGTTCTATGTAAGGGGGAGAGTTTTAGGAGGGGTTAATGGCAATGTATCTTTTAATGTAATTTTTTTTAAAGATTTAGTCGTATCTTTAATTTTTTTATCTGTAATTTATTTTTAAAGATTTATGTCATATTTGCAGATCTCCGTATCTATCTTCTATATCTATCTCTGGCTATATCTAGCTCCATGTATATTCTTGGTGGCATTTCTGGGCCTACCTGATTTCTTTAATTTTATCACACTTTCTTAGTATTTAGCCTCTTGAGAAAGTTATTGAAAACTTGAAAGAGGACTGTTACAAGTCCTTTAAATATTATTTTTTAACCACCTCACTCAATGAGTATTAAATCATCTAAGAAAAAAAATACTTGAGTTTGAATTTGTTACTAATTATGTGATTAGAGCCCCAATACCATAAAGTAATATGTTAATTTACAGACATCTGTCCAGTAGAAAACATAATTTTAGTTCATTGTTAAATGAAAGCTAATCAATTTTAGATCTATTAGTCAAATTATTTTAAAATTCTTTAGACTGATTCTATAAATTTCTCGCAGGTATTTCCTTTAAACTAGTATTACTAGTTTATCAGTTCCAATATTAATTAGCCAATGAAGTTTTTGATATATGTTCATTTCATTTTTAGATAGAAGTCATATACTTCTGTGAGAAACAAATTGCTAGGCTGAACTGAACCACTGTGAAATCATTTTTTAAGCTTTAACATCTTATATAATTTAAAAGTATTTTTATAAGATCAAAAAATGTTTTTAGGTTCATATTTATAAACTTTCCAGGTAGTATTACCCAAATTAGGGAACCACCTGAAAAGTTACATAAACAACAGTAAATACATAATAAAGTGTCTTAGTTACTTTTCTTTCATTGCCGGGGCAAAATACTTGACATCCAAAGTTAAAGGGGGAGAAGTTTACTTAGCTCACAGTTCATAGAGGTTTTGGTCCATGATCGGCTGGCTCCACGGCAGGGAGGCCTGGCAGAGGGCAACAGTTCATGGCAGAGGAAGACAGCAAAAGCAAAAGAGCGAGACAAGCCTTTCTGTCTCTTACACTGTATCCAGTCTATCGGGATTAGGCGGTGCTAATGCAATCAGTGGACTGATCCAGCAGTCACTCATCCTTAATCCCAGCGCTGGACAACGAATGAATCGCAAACTCTAGATTTAGCCACCTCTGAGAAAAATCCTATGACTGTATGAGGCTTTGGGGTGACATCTAGACACAAGTTACAACATAAAGGTGGAAGTTATTTTCCAGATTTCCAAGCCATATACAATGCAATGGCTCTTTAACACGAGTTTAGTGCATCAGGTAGTATTTTTTTTTTCTTTACTATGGGATAGTATATTAAGTAATTGTACACATTATATTGTCTCTTTCAGTTTTCTTTTTATTTACTTCGTATTATATACTTCGGTGATTTCAAACAGACCATCAAATTTATGCTACACATTCTCTTAAGAGTACAGGTAAGTGTGCCAAAAGAACAAGATCAGTGACTACCCATCCCATCGAAGGTCAACAGAGGGGCAAAAGCCGGAGGCCCTCCTGCAGTGATGGAGTCCAGTCACTGCTGAAGCCCCGGGGAAGGGGCTGTTCCATTTCCCTTTTCAAAATCTTTCCTACCCAGCACCCGTCTGGTCTCCTACAAAGACAAGGTTAACTCCCTGGGTAATTGTTCACCTTTCCTCACCAGTCCCTTCTACACCCAAACCCAAAGAGATTAATTGACACTTGTTCCAGGAAAAAAGACAATAAAAATAGCATCTGATATTAGAATGTTCCTTTGTAAGTAAGTACAAAATCTATGGAGAGTAACGAAGATGTTTTGAGAGGGGGAGAGGGAGAAAAAAGCAATGGACTTTATTACTCAAAACCAAAATCAATTGTCTTTTGTGGTGAAGATAATGAAAATTTGTACTGAGTGTTTGCAGTATTCGTGGCAATGGTCTTAAGAGGTTTAGACAAAATGAATTATTACATTTAAAGCAGCTAGTAGTATTACATGCTCTGAGGATTTAAAGACCCTTACAAATAAGATAATTATGTATAGAATGCAACTCATTTTAAAGTATAGTACAGATAATTTTATATAATACTGTTATGGATATGATTTGATTTTTTCCAAAATAAAGCATACCCAGATTAAAAAATCTAAAGTAGACATTTGACAATTAAAGACTCATTGTTCTTTGAAGAAATCTATAAAAGCAAATGCTTTAGAGAACTTGGCTGAATCTGAGCCCATTTCACTTCTGAGTGATGACTTAGAACCTAACAAGACATGAAAATTACAATCTTTCTATTTATAGAGTTACTTGAAAGTGTTTCATATGCTTTATCTATAATTTTTTCTCACAACAATGCAGGAAAATAAATACGTTCCTGTGTTAATTTGATGGGTATTGAGATATTTCCCATTAATAAACTGCAACCATGCAGTAAGTATCATGTTTGGCAATATTTTCCAATAAATGTCCATATTCATAAATCACATATATATTTATACATGTATTTTTATACATTTATAAACATTTATATATGTCAGTAATAAAACAGTTTTTACATTATTGCAATGGGAATACACCTACAGTTTGTGAACAAAGTCACCACAGCCCCATTATTGTGATTGCTATTCTTTTCAAAATATTCTTTTGGTTTGTTTCTGGCACCATTTTGGTTATAAAGCTTGACTTACATAGCACAGTGTTAATCCTGCTCTTACAAAATTCACAAGTCTACACATAAAAGTCCGTTTTGTTTCCTACAGCGTGAGACCTGAAATACCTTACTCCTTCCACCCTTCACAGCCGTAAGTCTGGCTGTAATTGCCTTTAACTCCTTGCGCTCTTCTCCCACTCACTGTCTTCTGTGTTCTTTGGCCTCTTTTGCACCATCATAAACACCAGGTCCTCATATCGTCAAAGCCCTGGAGTGCCTTCTGCCTTGGATACTCCTGTCCCACACTGGAATGACCCCATACCCCCCGTCACACAACTGCAACCACCCACTCTGAATCTAACTGTGACTCTCCTTTAGAAACTCTGTAAGAGCTGTGTCGTCTGAGTCCAAACTGTTAACTGCTGTGCCTTCTTGAGGTTCTTTGTGATTCTGTTTTATGGTGGTTTCCTTGGAAAAACAATGGAGGTGGGGGTGTTTGTGAAGAACAGAAGTACGGTGCGTAGAGGGAAGCAAAGTGTCACCCGCAGGATCAGATCTGATGTTCAGAGGGAGAGGGAGCATTGCTGACTGTGGCGTTTTCAGTGAGGTCATTGGAATACTCTAGACGCAAGAGACAAGATCGCTGAAAAATGGTGTGATTTCTCTCTCAGAAACTTTAAGGTGGCAGATTTCAAAGAGAAAGCCCAGCAGATAAACGTGAGCACGTTTGTTCTTGAGCACATGTGAGACACCCTGGGAGAGTCCAATAAATCACTCAGGACACTGGAGGGAGGCTTGGGGCCAGCAGATGGAATGCGCAATGGAAGGGAACCATGTTTATCTGCAGACTGTCGGGTCTGAAGATGCTTGGGTTAAGTTAATGACCCTGGGGACGGGAACAGTCAGCAGTTGTGAGCAGTTAGAGATCTATCTCTATACCGAACGGACAACGGCATCCAGGAATTGTCACAAGCCACACATCAATCTCCGTGTCTTGTCATGCACCCACACAGAGCTCCGCCCCTCCCTCCTCACCGCTTAATGGATGTGCGCAAGCTGTCAGATAGACAAAGAGCTCAAGATAAATGTTGCTCCTCGATTTAGAGTGAAACATTAGTCAGACTGGTATCATCAGGACATTCTGTTAGTTTTTTAATTAGCTTTATTTTGGCACAGCCGTAAGTCTGGCTGTAATTGTCTGTAACTCCAGTGACTCCCTCTATTTAGGCACGTCATCTGAGTCTCAGCTGTGCATAACTGCAACTAGTTTGACAACATGAATATTCTCCCACTGGTGCACATGATTGCACGATGCTGTCAGTACAACGCATGCCCTCAGTGTCTGCCTTCCTGCATGTGTCACGTTGGTGGACTACCATGAATCATCTCTGTCTTTTCCATCCGCCCACACAGCTAATAGGATAGAGTTGAGAAGTACATAGCTGTGGTAGTGTGGGATCCATGGTTAGATTTTTTCCAAATAATTTGTGTGGGAACTGAGCAGAGGATGGGCATAATTATTTTGACTAAATTGCCTACCTGAGTATCATCTCAGTCAATGAAGAAACTACATATGCACTGTACATGGTAATAAGAGATTTTAACAGAGAGATAATAGAAAAATGGCTGCTTCAATCACGATGATTATCATTTAAAACAAGTAGGTACACATTTACTTTTCAAGCCGGAAACAAGTTTAAGCTATCAATAATTTATATTTAGTTCACATTTAACACCTTCAGTAATGAAGAGTAAATGTGTTTAAGCCTGAAAAATAGGTCTTAGACCCTGTGGGTGGTCCCCGAACATACTCAAGATTTTCATTTCTCCAGGTACTTTTATTCAGACACAGAATCAGAATACCAAGGCTTTTAAGGTTGCAAGTGCTAATTTAACATCTAAATTTTTTATTAATTAACTCATAAAGGAGAACATAATGAGCTGGAAAGGAAAAGGCATCATCTGTGGACAGCCTCATTTCCAGATTCAATGGCACCATTAAACTAGGGAAGGCTCAGAGCCTGGCAGCCGGCCGCGCGCTGTCAATGCGGCCATATTGCACAGCAGCGGGGGGGCTGGGCATCACAAGGCTCGCTCGTCCCTCCTCCCTCCGCCCCAGCTGGGACGCGGGCAACCTCGATTTGTGCTTGTGATAGATATTAAAATGAAAAGGTGCACTATTTAGAGGCCCATATTAAAAACTGGGCAGAACTAAAAAAGATAGCTATTTTGTAAAATAAAAGGCACAGGTTTACAAATGTAAAAGAAATTAATTAAAAGGTTTTGAACGTTTATTTCAAATATCATTATCATGAAATGCAAACATAAAATAACCGGAGGCATTTGCTAACATTGTTCCTGCCTGTACTGTGGATTTCATGTCCATGGTCTCTGCGTGTGCCTTCCATTGCTGGGACAAAATAAGTGACAGAAGCAACTTGCAGGAAGAAATATTTATTTTGGCCCCCAGTCTCAGGGACTCCAGTTGCGACCGGCTGGCTCCAAGGCAGAAATAAAGCAGTAGGGGAGGGGAGGGGAAACTGTTCACCTTGTGGCAGCCAGGAGGGAGGGAGACGGAGAAACAGAGACACAAACACAGAGACAGAGACAGAGAGAGACAGAGCGGAGAAGTGACTAGCAACAGGACCCTGGCGCCATATTTCCTCCAACCCAGCCCGCCTTCTAATAGCACAGTCTGCTCTGAACTCACCACTGGATTAACCATGGACAAGGTTAGTACTCCCATGATCTACGGCACTCAAAAAGCCCTGTTTTTGAACACATGAGCCTTTACAGGGACATTTTTATCCAATCCATAACACATGGATTTAGTCAATGGCAGGACAAAGAATTTTAAAAATATCAGCTCTGTGCTTCACAGGTGCAGACTTCTCCTTCTTGTCCTTATTGCACAAACAATACAATGTCACAGTTACCTGCACAGCGTCCAGTTGTACTCGGTATTGTACATCTGCAGAGGACTTTAAAGTACACAGAAGGTTGTGGGTCATATGCGAATACTGCACCATTTCACATAACTTGAGCACCTATAGAGCACTGGAGGGCATCCTGAAAACAATCCCCCACAGATACTAAGGGACAACAGTATGTGAAATTTTGTCGGGCAAAACCAATCAATCAATCAATCTCCACAAAGTATACTTTATATGACCAGTAGGTAAGACTTTCTTTTTATCATAGTCATGGGGAAAGTGTGAACACTTAGTTGTATTAAAGATACTGGGCAACATATTATTTCATAAATAAACTGAAGTAATTATCAAAGAAATTATTAAACTTTTAAATATGTAAGATAAATAATGAAATTTGATTTTTCCAATATTATTAGTCTTGAATCTTAAATATATACAACTCCAGAGTTACAATTTGTCCTAAAAATAACAGCTTTACAGAATTTAAGCATAAATATTCCCATAATGCTTTGTGAGACTTTACATAAAATATAGTCCTTCAGAACTACTGACAAAAAGAAGTAGTCAAGAAGCAAAAGATTTTCCTCCCATTCAAGGAAAGGTGAAGGACAGTATTTGCGATATATTTCTTAGATGTGTTTTATTTTCCTTTTTGGTGGTACTCAGGGTCAAACCCAGAGCCTTTTCACTGAGCTACGTCCCCTGCCCTTCATTATTACTATTATTATTTATTATATTTTACTTTCAGACAATGTGTCCGTAAGTCACTAAATTGCCCAAGTTGGATTCAAATATGAAATCATCTTGCTTCAGCCTTCCAGAGTGCTGGAATTACAATCTATCTCTTAGATTTCTAAAGAGTAAATGACGAATAGCTTTCTCAGGAGTATGAAAAATTGATATAATTAAATGTTTGGATGTAAATGAGTGATGAAGAGTTAGTTACTTTTTAAATTTAATAGTTTCATGGAACACTTAAAATCAATTATATATTTGAATTACTGATAAATATCACAATCTCAATTTATAAAAATGACATTTTAAAAGCCCTAAATGACATAAAATAAAACATTAAGTATATTTATACATAATGAATTTGTTTCATTATAACTGAAGTTTTCTAGGACATTGAGCACCCTCCTACCTTTTGACCAGTTTGATCCCGATATTCAGCTAAGAGGTAAGCGAAAAGCTAAGTGGAATAATCTGAAAGAACGATTAAGCAAATCGGCATCTGATAATCAACAGTAACATGAGATACGTATTTTGTGCACATTTGGATTTACAAACTGTTTAGTGTTCTAAGAATCCATTTACTATTTTATTCAATTAACTTCTGCTGACATCCTTATTAACAACTCAAGAGTAGTGAGTTACAACCAATTAAAGGTGCTTGTTTAGACCTTTGTTCTTATTGCTAGTCATTTATTCTTCAAATATCTTTTAGGTACCATGTACAAAAACAATCAAACATGTAAAATCTGTGTATACCATTGAGATAGCTAGAGAGTTGCTTAATAAAGTAAGCTGTATAATACCAGAAAAAGATTTTTATCTCAGGCTAAAGTAATCTGAACTGAACAAATATGTAATTTTTTTCATAGAACTCTCAGCCTCTAAACCTTAAAAGCATCACACATATTTATACTGGTGGTTTGGTTTATTGCTTCTCTTCACGAAGATACGTACTCACAGTAATATCTCTACACATAGATGTTTATTTCAGATATGTTAAAGTGGTTTATAAAAATTTATGACCATGTGGAATATATTCAGAAGGCAATTTATCAGGAAAGAACAAAGTCATCTTTAAATAAAGACCTCTATGAGATTAGAATTTACTGTGAGTCACCTTTGAGGTGTGTTTGACTTAAAACTGATGGCTTTGGCTTGAAATACCTTTTAGATGAACGCTTCTATCAATGCAATGAATACTGATCTGGGCTGTGTTGGAACTGACCATGGTAACAATAATCAAAATGTTTATGGGAAGAATAGTAGATTTTGAATTTAGTCTTTAAGGGGCTGCTATGATAGTTACTCTAAACAATTGAATTCAAACCTATCAGTCAGTTCTACTATCAAGTGTTCTCAAATAAGAGATAAAACAACTATCAGATAATTTATACACTAAAATAAGGCTTATCTCAGAAAATTCTTAATTTCCTGATAGAGTCGCTAGTTTTAAACTGTTAAAACTGTAAACACCATCAATGTGACTAGCATGTGGTCTGTGTGATATTATCAGTCAGAATCAAAGTCGTTTTCTCACTTCATAAGCTTTTTGGGAAGAAAGTATAGGTGTATATAATATGAAGAAAATGGACATTAGGTCACTGTTATGATTTGTGTCTACATGTATCCTCTAAAGCCTCATGCAGTCATGGTGCAGGCTTCTGGAGTTTATGATTGATCCATGGTCCCATCCCGGGATTGTGGGTGTGAGAGCTACACCTGCCCTGGGGCAGGCAGCCTGCATACAATACGGCAGGGATTCGGAGGTTTGCTCTCTGCTGCTCCTCCCTCTTTGCTCTCCCTGCTTTTGCTATTTTCCACAGCTATGAAGTACTGCCCTCTGCTCTGCGCCACCCTGCCTTGGAGCCAGCTGATCACAGACTGAAACCTCTACAAACTGACACCTTGATTTTGGGTGTCAAGTATTTTGTCTCAGCAACAGGAGAAAAGTAACCAAGATAGAATTTGGTACCAGAGGAGTGGGGTTGTTACAGTGACTATACCTGACCACGTGGTTTGAGTCTTTGGGAATGGCTTATGGGATAATTTTGGAAAAGTTCAGAGATGTCACCTGAAAGACTAGAACTGAAAGCCTTACGCATATGGGAGATTCTCGTCAGAGCTCAGAAGAACAAAAGGCTGAGAGAAATTGCACTGGTAAAGACCAGGTTTGGGAGGTTTCGGCTGGGAGAAGGACTGCATTGGGTGCTGGGCTCCAGACGATGCATGTTATGGTTTGGCAGAGTTTGTCTGCATTTTGATCATGTCCAGAGACTTTGCCTAAGACTGAGATTAAGAACAGTGGACCAATTAATCTGGCAAAAGAAATTTCAAGGCAATCAAATGTTAAGGCTGTGACATGGCTATTGTTGGGCGCTTTTAGCCAGATTTACATTGAGAATTAAGAGCAAGGAGCCAAGCAGGATGACTTAAAATGTGAGTTTGGCCAGGAAAAAAGCTCCACTAAAACTGTGGACTGCAAAGATAGATCTGAGGAGATCTCCATTGCTAAGAAGGAACAAAAGAATGTAAAAGATGGCCTGATTGCATCACAAGAAGTGGCAAGTCTCCAACCTTTGCAGCCTCAAACCTGCAAAAGTGAAAGATTTTGCTTTGAAGAGAAAGCCACACAACTCCATGTTCCAGAACAGCAGCAGTATAGAGAATCTGTACCTCAGAATCAGGTTTAGAGTGCTCTGCAGTCCAGGCACTCAAGCCCTACAACCAGGAGAGAAGTGTGGCTACTGCTCCAGCTGGCAGCAGACCTTGGCATCATCCACATGGTGCTGGCTTTAGGTGCATGCAGAATGCAAGGCTGACATTAAAAAGGCTCCCATCCAGACTTCAGAAGAAGGCCTGAGAGGCCAGGCAGTGTGCCCAAGAGGGCAGTGTCTGAAGCTGCGAGTGGGAAGCCAAAGATGCAGTGGAGACCCCATAAAGTTTGGAAAAGCCAGGAACATAGATTGCCTGAGGAAAGCTGCAAGGAAGGAGCAAAGAAGGCCCAAAAGAAAAGCCATGGGAGCTAAAGCACCAGAAGTGCCATAGACCTAAGAGTTTATCTTAATCTTGGAGGAGACTTGGGACTTAAGACTTTTCTGTAATGCTGAAACTGTTAGGATTTTGGCAACTCTTAGAGATGGACTAAAATGCCTTTTGCATAAAGGGATGTGCATGAGTCTTTGGAGGGCCAGTGGCAGAATGTTACGGTTTGTGTCTAGATGTCCCCCAAAGCCTCATGCAGTCACGGGGTGGGCTTCTAGAGTTTGGATTGATCTATGGTCCAGTGCTGGGATTATGGGTGTGAGTGCTACATGTGCTCTGGGGTGCGGAGCCTGCATACAATATAAGGGAGAGAAAGAAAGGCTTGTTTCTGCTGTCTTCCCTTTTTGCTCTTCGTGCTTTTTCTGTTTTCTGCTGCCAGCAACTGTTGCCCTTTGCCATGTGCCACTCTGCCTTGGAGCCAGCCGAGTATGGACTGAAACTTCCACAAAGTGTGACCTAAATAAACCTTTCTTTCCTTAATTCTGGGCATTGGGTATTTTGTCCCAGTAATGAGAGAAAAGCAACTGAGACAGTCACCTACCAGGACATGTTTTGATAATAGCTAAGCACTGGTATAAATCTTTAAGGACTTGGATTCTCTCAAGTGTGACAGAACACTCATCTCAGCTGCCAGCTCTCCAATTTAAAAAGATCACAACAGGCAAATGACTCTGTTGTTTTGGGTTCTGCTCAGTGACAGGTTGTTTTCAGTCTGATTAACAGTATCTGAAGACCATAAAATAACCTTCTATTAAAATCCCTTTTAAATTTTGTTGAGCTGGGCTCCATAATAAGTGGGCTTTGAGAATGATCCTAACAGTATTTAAAGCTAATTTTGAAAGAGAGCCTTCAGAAGCCATAGAAAATATGCACTATTCAATGCTAACTGTGCACCACTAGCAATGCTATGGAACAGCAAATACCTATCCCACTGGAATCCAAAATGGGGTCTGCAACACTGAACAAAACATGGAAAGATTTGTGGTGGAAAACAGGTGATACTCTAGTGCAGAACTGAAGGGCCTACAGTCTTACCCCATTCGTTTTCATTATCTGATCTGTTTGATGTTGATTCTTTTCATAATAAATCAAATGAGAAGTCCCTGCTACATAATTTTTAAGAGACATTACTCATTGCTTGAATTGGGCTTCTGTAACCAGAAACAAGCAGGCGAACACTTCCCTGAACTCTGAGCACTCCTTCTACATCTCTACACATCTGTACTTCTGGGTGTCTACCCCTCCACACTGATTTGGTTTTCTAAATTTCAGAGTTAGGAATGGCCTCTGGAAATAAATAATGTGGAATTAAATGGGTGTCTATTCTCATCTAATCAGTAATCTTTATGTTAAATCCTTACATTCACAGAGAAAAAGTATATTGTTTACACTGACATACTTTTCGAGAGCAAAAAGAAAATTTTATCCACACTCAAGCAGTAATCTAAATTTATTTATTTGTATGTTCCCAGACTGATGACTGAACTTGTTTTTAAAAAGTGCCTGGATTAAAAAAAATACTTTCATTTATGATACTGTTCTTCCTCTCTATCACTAGATACTTCTGTACATGTATCCTACAATTATTTATATAACTTACTGTTCCATTCACTTCCATTTAATTCACCCCTTTAACCCTACTTGCTAATGTTTTGGTATAATTATATTAACTACCATTAACAAAATATGTAAATGCCATCTACTATCCTTAGGCAGGAAACATTTACGAGATATTTTAATTCTCTTAGGCCAGGATAGGTAGTGGGTGGCTGAGCACACACTTTGTACAGTTGACTATGATCTGTGCTGGCTGCAGATTCAGATGGGCTTCTTAGTGAAGAGACAGAAAAATAACTGGCTGGTTGGTTGGTTTCCTGGTGGGGTGTTCTTCCTCGTGGCACTTATTTAGAAATTTGGCTTTTCCTCACAAAGCTACAAGAATAGACCAACAGCATGAATCCAGATAGGCACAGCGCTAATCCCAGGGACTAGATGACATGAGTTATGTGAATGGAGACATTTTATCTGAATGTTATTGTCATGGTAGCCAAGAATGAGAGTAGGAAGTAGGCTGGACATGTGCATAGTTGGGCCTGGGAGCAAAAGGCAGCCTGTTAGGGACACTCCTAAGATACATCTATTATGTAGGAACTGGGTTAGAAACAAACATAATTACAGTTAACTAGTATTACATAACATTCATTCATAAAACCTTACACTAAAAAATGGCGACAGTGACTAAAAAGTAATTTTTCTTTCTCTATCAAAATGCATAAAGCTTGAACTATTTTCCAGCTAAAAAGTGGCTGCATATTCCAGCATCTATTTTAATTTCTCCTACATCCACTTTCTGCTACAATAAATTGAGAATGCCATTCACATTCTGTGTACATTCACCACATTTAATTCTTTCTTCTTCATTTAGATAAATATACTTTACACCCCAGGTATTACAGGAAATCTCAGAGCTTCAAATATCCCTCATGAGAACAGAAAAAATCACGCAGCATGAAAGCTGGACACACAGCCCTGTAAAGACTCTGCCACAGTTCTGCTCAAGTTCCTGTGGCCACTGTACAAGGCAGAAGCTGCTTTGTCAGATTAACCAAAATTGGTATCTCACATCCTGGTCTGAAGAGTCTGTTCTTAACAAGGTGGATGCATCTACTGCAGAGCTCAGTGGCCACATGTGCTGTCAGGGGTGGCTGCTGGAAGGAGCCCGGACACTGGGGCAGGGCCTGGAGGGTCTGTCTCCCCCCTGCTCCTCCCTTCTGTCTCTGTAGCCCAGCCACCAGGACTGGAGCCGTGTTCTTCCACAGCAGGCCCCTCCTCCAGGCCCTTTCTGCCCTGGAGCCAGCTGACCACAGACAGTAACTGTGAGCCAAAATAAATCACTCTTGCCTCAGGTTCTTGGGTATTGTGTCTTGGTGATCAGAAGGACGATTTAGATGATCTTTTAAGCAACTGCAGATCAATACTTGCTTTCTAGAAGTAAAAAGCCTATTAAAAGGTACAACATAGCAAAATTTATTACAATATAAATCATGTGTATTGCTTCTATAAGAAGTCTATGACCGTGAAATTATAAACACCAACAGAGCCAAACAAATGAATACATCTTTCAATGAAATGTACAGATACCTAGACACGGGCTTTTAAAATTGCACTACACAACATCAAGTGGAAAATGATTCTGGAAACCAAAGCTATGGTTAGTAATGTAATTACTACCTAACTACAAGCTAATTTGTTTTAACAGCAGTGCTGGACCCACATGTTACCTCTTCTAACCTTAGCTGAAGAATGTTTATACAAACCTTCCTGTGCAGAGCTGTCTTCAACAGGAGTATTCCATTGAGAGGAAAAAGGAAATAGAAAGATATGAAATTTTTCACTTATTTCAAATCCCCACAGAATTACTTCACTGATAGTCCATTTCTGTGTGAATTTGTACAGAATATGAACATTCCCTGATGTTCAGTTTTACTAACAACCAAACTATACAAATCATTTCATGGCTATGTGGCATCTACAGATACTATATAATTAATTGGTATCATTGAGTGAAATTCTGAAATTATGATGAGTTTCATTGCATTAGCTGAAGGCTTGATTGGACATTGATAAATCTACTTGGCACATTAAAAGTGCAAAAAATATTCATGTTGGAAAGCTGAACTATAATTTTAATAAATAAAGGACGATGTGAAATGGAAGGCTACTGATGGCTTCCCCTGGTTTTTTGAGTTTTTCATAGATTCTACAGATCAGAATTATGTGAAAACTAGCCAGGCGTGGTGCTGGACACCTGTAGTTCCTGCACTTGGGAGGCTGAAGCAGCAGGGTCACCATGAGTTGGAGGTCAGCCTGGGCTACATAAGTGAGACCCCGTCTCAGAAAAAAAAAGAAGTATTTTATGGAATGTAAATGCTACAGGTTCTCTGATTTTTAACCCCAAACACCTCATTTCTAGTTTGGAAACGAGGCTAGGAGTGGAGAAGACATTTTGAGTTTTCCCCTGCATCGGTTCCCACAAGACCAGCGACTCATTTCTCCTGCCATTACAGGTTTGTATTTTGCAGTCAGGTTTTTTTCTAACACTATCTTCAATCATCCCATGACTAATTCTTTCCAGGTCATTCTCTAATCTCTATTTTATTTTTGTTTTTTTTTTTTTTTTGTTTTTTGGCAGTACTGGGGATCGAACTCAGGACCCTGCACTTGCTAGGCAGGCGCTTATTCCACTGAGCTATATCCCCTGCCCTCTAATCTCTATTTTAAAGCTACAATCCATATCAAAATATGTTAAACATGAAAATAAAGTCAACTGCCTTTTCATCTTGTTTAGTGAAGTTGTCTTATTTCTAGTGTTTTTAAATTATTTTTATTACCACCATTGAAATGCAACTGTTTTTGGTTGGTCACTATGCTAAACAGTTAATTTAAATCCTGCGAAGTAGCAGTGTTTTCTTACCATCTTAAGCAGGTAAGCACATAAAAATTAAGATATCTTGTCTAATGTCTCACAGGTGGAAAAGGACCCAGCAGTAAAGGTTTGGATTTCAACCATTATGTTATAAGGCCTCTTCTGCTTTACCACAACCTTTTCATTACGTGGACTTTACAGTCAGGCCCTTCAGCTTCACATTTACCTGTCACGCAGTCATGACACTAGGTTTTCACTTATCTCGAAAGTCAACAGGAAAACTAAATCAACAGGAGGAAGTAAAGGCGGATTCCAGAGTAGATGAACGTGTTACATGGAACCTCAGACTTTGTTTTGTATGGGTTGTGAAATCTTCAAAGGGTATTAGTGGTAAGAGATTTGCAGAATTCTATCCAGCTCTCTCTGTGGCTGCTTCCCCAAGCAATAAAACTCTGATTTCCTAATAACCCAACAGAGATGAGTCACAGAAGCAGGGGAGAAAGTCATGAAGCCTGAGCTGGTCAGGCTGTGACTGAACAGGTAGGCAATGTGTTTGCCAGTACAGGTGCATACCTTAGTCACTGATAGATTTATTCAAAATAATGGGGTTTTTTTACAACAAAAAACCTGCTCAAAACAGGATTTGTTTCTGTACTGTGTAAGAAAAAAAAAATCCTTTCATCAGATGTTCATCAAATTCAAATGAAGAATTATCAAGTTGATGCTTCCATAACTTAAGGAGGTGCATCGCTTACTTAAACATACACATATATGAATACTATATATTAAAATCAAGGGACTTCAAGATAATTCTCAATTGCAAAAATAAAATGAGCAATATAATTTTATCTCCACCACTTCAGCTAGAAGTTTATTTTTAAAATGCACATTTGTTAGTGCTATAAAATCCTGTGACAAGCTTCACATTTTAACAGAAAGGTTAGCCAAGGAGGACTCTGGAGTCCCGTCAGCCTACTGGGTCAAGGCAATAGCAAAAATAAGAAGCAAAATGAAATAAATGCACACAATACAGGTACAAAACAATATATTTAGAAAGCCAAAAATGTGTATATGAACATATGTGTCCAAACATACATCTAGGAAAGTATACCCTAAGCTCTTAACAGTCATTTTATTATTATATAGTTTGGATAAAAATAAAGTATTTTTAAAAAACATTACTTGAAATAACAGGAGACAGATTTTCATTATTTTTTTTCTATGTTTGTGATTTTGGGAGTGAGAGGCGTAGAACACAGCCTAAACAAAGGCATCTAAGGCCAGGGCCTAAGACCCCGACCAGGGACATCACAGATACTCTGGGGACCACAGGTAAGTACAGAATATAAATCAGGTAGCAATGCTAAGGGGTTTTATGCAAGCAGAATACAAATCAGCTTCTCGAGGCGCCACATTTAAATTGTAGCTTTGATTCTGGCCCCTGATTTCAAGTCATTGTATATTAAGCAGCACACACCGATGTAATAAAAACCCACAACACATGACAATTTGGACTTACGAATACCTTTATGAGTTATAATAATTCAGACTTAGAAAAGACAGTTGCTTTTATTGAGCCAGGCAGCATCAGATGCATAAGATGACTCTCCTGGCTGGGCTGAGGAGTGCCCACCTCCTTCAGCAAGTGCTCAAGTCAAGTTGAACATCAGAACTTCTCTCTTTTCAGTGTGAAGGGCATGGCCCCCAGGGTGAGGACTGAGCTACATTCTCTCATTTGAGGCTGGAGTTGAACTGTGTTGCCCTAAAGACATTGGTTTGCCAAGCCTCCAGAAAGGAGGTCTTAAATACGGTGGTGTAGCAGTCTCTGCATTTCTGTCACATCTGAGGATTTGGGGGGCAGCCCTTTCCCAAAATGTGATGACATCTCATACTTACTGAGTGCCTCTCCCAGTGCCTGTCATGGCGTGGTTGTCTAGGGCAAGTATTCTTAATGGCCTCCACTTAGGAGATTTGCAAGCAAGGCAAAGGACTCACTGGAGGTGGTATTGTTGGTAAGTGGGACACATCTCTCACCCCAGCGATGCAACCCCAAGATGAATGCCTCAGTGAGTTTAGTGTACGCCTTCCTAAGAGACAGGCAAACCGAAAACATGCCCTGTCCTATCGACTTGGCACAGGCAAAGTAAAACGAGAAGAAAAGGAAATCCAGTACTGGATACAGACTTCAAGTAGTTAACATAGTTTTTTCCTAAACAAAGTGGACTTTCTATGAACTTTGTATGAGAATTCTTCCTTCTTTTTTTTACTATTGTTTTCCCCTTAACCCCGGGGCTAAATAAATGTTCCCTGTTCACTGGAATACTCCACGTTTGCCCTCGGTCATAGGTGGGTTTCTTTGTGTTTAGGCACCACCAGCCTCCCGGTATCTGTGAATCCACAGTGTCAGTTGTTGTCATGCTCCATCACCGTGACGAGCACAGAAACAGATGTGTCTCTTACCGTGACCTTTCATATTGATGAAGACCTTATTATGTAATGTGAAAATGCGTCAGCTCATTACACTGAGATGAAACCACCATCTAAAAATGAAGCTTAGTGAATGGCCACATTAGAGATAGCAGGTTCATCACTTGCTTTTAATGTTCACATTAAAGATCAACTTGGGGGCCAATATAGAGAGTGCACGTGAGCTGTGGAGCTGGATGCGTCTGGAAACCCTCATTTCTAGGTCTTTCATCAAGGGCACCTTATTTAACCCAAAATGCCCACATCAGAGGTTACTGTGGAGATGGCATGAGACAATGCCTGTAAAGGCCATAAGCCAATGCCTGGCACATATTCTCCAGAGATGTCAATGATTATGTGATGTACTATCGAGAAATAATAAACTCCAGTTTAAAATACTGTGTCTCTTTGATTAAATGACGTACATTTCCCAGTATTTTTGGCTCCTGATATCAGGATACATATTTAAACTAGTGTGTATAGTCTCTTCAGAGGATGTATCTTCACTCTCTTCCAAAAACATTCTTCAATTCCTTGTAAATCTTATTATTCAATGTTATATGCAAGAACATATGGGATGTGTTATGTATATATACCAACTCCACGCAAGGAACATAAACATCATGTAGAGTGGGGAAAGAGGGGAGGGAAAGGGGTTGAAAGAACGCATTAAAATGTGCCGTGCTCTTTACCAACTTCCCGAGGAGTGAAAATGTTCTGTGCTACACACATATTTACAGACTGGAGGAAATAAAAAACAAAGAGAAATTAAAGGTACAGCCACTGGAAAGAAATAACTGTAATGTTTTACATGACATACTTGGTGAAATTCTGAATGACGCATAGAAACATAAATTAATACATAGATTAAGAAAAAAGTACCTATGGGAATAGCATTGTAACACTACTTCAATGGCTTAAATCTCAGGGCAACTAACCAAGAGAGGAGTTCTGAAATTGCTCTGAAGATTTATCCTCTAAACCCTTTCTTTCCCTTATCTTTTTTTTTTTTTTTTTTTTTTTGCGGTACTGGGGATTGAACTCAGGACCCTGCACTTGCTAGGCAAGCGCTTATTCCACTGAGCTATATCCCCAACCCTCCCTTATCTTGTTATATCGCCCTCAACAATGCTAGTCTTGCCCTCAGTATATACCCTCTAGCAAATATCTTCTATATGCAGCGCAAGAGGGCTAGAGATTCAGGGACAAATAAGATACTATCTTTCACCTCCAAGCTCTTAAAGCTATCAAGGGAAAAAGCCATGCAAACATTTTTATAGTACAGTTGTTCTATGCAAAAATAGATGGGCTGGAAACAATAAAAAAAGGGAGAGATTAGCTAAAAAAAATGCTTTTTTCATACATGGGAGTGCTTAGGCAGTTTCATGATTTTTGCACGTTGTGTGAGTCGCTTGGTTTTAAAGATATTGAAGGTCTTTCTCAATTCAATGCAGTGACATTGTAAATGCTTTCCCTAAAAGTACTTCAAACAACTACACATTTCTTGCCTCCTGGCAGCTCCACAAGCCACGGATCAGCATGTATAGGGAAGGACTCACTAATCTAAGAGTATCTTCTGTCCAGAAAATAGATGGCCCACTAGCGGCTGTGCTGACTGCCACGTTCCCTCTTTGTGTAATGAGCACAGAGCTAATGTAAAATCTTACACTTCCTTAGATTACCGTGCCAGCTTGATGTGCGACATATTCAGTGAACTAAAATTCTTGCTGAAGAATACTCTGGCAAAGTCTGAAGAAAGTAAATGTAGAGCTATTTTTGAAAAGGGTGAGAACTTATAACTCAATTCGTTGTATATGTGTTGTTTTCAGGTCTCATTGCTGTTATATTATTTATCCTTAGGTAAATTATATTTAAGGTGCATATAATTAAGAGGGAACAATTTGAAAGTACAGAACAAAAATGAGACACTTTAAATATCTCATAGATACAGAGATAGATGCTTTTAATACACAGATAAATTACTTTCTTCCGTAACAACTGGCACTGTTTATAAATTATCTCAGCTTGAAATACGTATTTTTGTGATCATCTTATTTCCTTGGGTGAGACTGATGGAAGTATGTTTGCGGACAGAAAAATATTGGGTAGTGAGATTAAGAAAGCAGTACGATAGCTGCAAAGGTGACCTCAAAATCCCCGTCTACTGAGAATACACTTGGTATTTACATAAAGAAGCAATACAAGGTTATTTATGTTTATTTAACTAAAGTATATGGTTATAAATGCACATGTGCATCTCTGTAACACTCAAAGATCAAAAGCTTAGATAGATTTAACCCTCATGACTTCCACTCTTCACGCAGATATTATTTACTCAGAAGCACACAGACTCATCTTCAAGAGTCATTTTTATCTGGGTGGAGTCAGAGTTGCCTTGGTAACTGCTACATGTATCACCAGACTGAGTGTTCACAACAGAACGTTTTAAAAATGCAGATGCCAAAGTAGGGCAGTCTGAGGAAAGAATGTTTTAAGTGCCTCTTGCTCACATATATTTTATATTTTATAAAAGGTTTGTACTACTTTTAGATACTTTCCAGTGTTTAAAAAAATATACACACTCATATACATATACAAGGGGGCTTATTAAAGTAATCACCTTATCATGGAAAACCGGAATGGTTTTCTAACCATTGACTAAGAAGGAAAAAAACCTTTGTTTTAAAAAACAGTGAGTCAAACACAAGTGTGATGCTACCTCTTGCTACTTGGCACTGCTGAATAGAATTTTGCAGCCGTGGCAGAACACTCCTGGCATTTGGTCTGGAGTCCTTTCTGAAGGGAAAGCCTGATGCTGTGATGGTAAGTGCAAACCATTTGGTGTTTGATTCTAAAAATATGCTCAGGATTAGTTCTTTGCTCAGCAACAGGCATCAAGCCAAATAAATCTTAACCAAATCTTTGAGGCCATTGTGCTTATGCTACAGAGGTTCTATTTCAAATTGCTATCAAGACTGAAATATTGACAGTTACGAGATACCAAACCTTAAACTAAATTCTGCAATTTCTGGTTCTGAATTAAAAACAAAAAACACAGAAAAGTAATGGGATGTTTCCAAACCATGTAATTGGTTTCTTCAGCCTGAGAGTTCAAGTGGTGGAAGCTTTATGTGTTGTTGTTACTTGTTTTTAAACTGGACTCCATGGAAGACAGAACATAAGCATTTTCAGCAAGAATATTAAACTGAGAATAGTAGGTCACTGAAAATCAAAACTGTAAGACTTTCCTTAGACTGAGTCTTTTATTCTTTACAAAAAGTAAGAAAAAGTTTGCCTCTAAAATGTGTGGGCATTCCAGTGTGGTGGTGGTTAAAGGTGTATGGAATGCTTTATCAAGGTTTGGAAGAAATATTATCCAGTTATAAACTTTCAGTTATAAACTTTTTCAGTTTAGAGAATCAATTTCTTGAAATATTTATGTGGATAAATGATTATACTAAAATTTTATGACTTTTTTGCAGAAAGCTCTAGATTTCATAGAAGTAGAGAACAGAATAAGGATTAGTAGCGACAAGTAAATGGGGTGCAAGGGGAGAGAGGAAGTCAGGTAATAGGTACCTAGATACCGCTCGACAGAGGGACAGTTCTAGCACCCCACAACACAACAGGGTGACTACGGTTCACAACAATTTATAACCTATTATATGAAGAACTAGAGGGCGGGCCTTTATTTCATTTTTAGCTTTTTGGGGACAGGGTCTCACTTTGTAATACAGACTGGCCTTGAACTCACTACATAGATCAGGCTGATCATGGATGCACCACAATCCTCAGCCTCAGCTTCCCAAGTGCTGGGACCACAGGCATGTGCCACAACACCTGGCTACGTCTTTATTTTATAAAGGGCTCTGTTGGAAGTTTCCCAACAAAAAGAAATGATACATTTTTAAGATGCAAATAAGTCACCGTGATTTGATCACTACACATTGCACACATGTATCAAATTATCACATGGCATCTCCATAAACATATACAATTATGTCAATTTAAAAAGTTATTCAAAAACAGTTATCTGCTGGGTGTGGTGGCACATGCCTGTAATCCCAGCACTTGGGAGGCTGAGGCAGGAGGATCACTGTGAGTTCCAGACCAGCCTGGGCTACAAAGTGAGCTCAAGCCCAATCTGAACTGCATAGCGAGACCATTTCAAAAAAATAAAAAACAAACAAACAAACAAAATCAGTTATCTGATGTATGATTAGAAAAACCAAGTTTTTCATATAAGAGTCTGCAGTTAGCAGAATTCACTTAGTTTTGCAAGTCATGCATTGCAGTGGAATTCGGTGGCAATGGCACTAGTTTGTCAAGTCAGATGCATGAAAGGGTTGTGAAGTCATTATTTCACTTCATGGTTGAAATGATAAGTCACAAGCATTTTGCTTTGTTTAAAAGCAAACATCACACCCCGTTACCTCAAATGCTCAAGTTTTCATTCACTTCTGAGATACAGGTCCACACTGAATCATTCTTCACACCTCCCTCCCTGACCTCCTCACTCCCGAGGTGTTAGTTTCTTCATAGGCAGTTTGTTTCAGACCTTCCCTGATCTCTCACTTGTACCTGTACTTGAATTTCTTAAGTGGAATTCCTCTCCCTCGTCTCTTCTTTGAATCCTTGAATGTCATCTGCTTTCTTTCTAAAACCTGCAAGTAACTCCATTAGCCCTTTGCTGGAAACTGTCACTGTGTCCCCCATCTTCCCACTGTCGATAAAGTTCAGGCTAGCAGGACACAGGGTCATTCACCAGTATCACGGCCAACTTTCCAACTTCCACTGTGAGCACATGTGCTCTAAGCATGGTGTGGAGGAGCCATGGGGAAGGCGACACTGGATGAGCGCACGCTGGTGTGAGCAGACAGGAGAGTGATGGGGCAACCTAGCGAGGCCAGGACAGAAGTGTGCACAGGTATCCTGGGAGCAGAGGGGAAGGATAAATATGTCACACAGGGAGGAGAAAGAGACAATTAAGGAGACTTGTGTATGTGATGTGGGCAGGAAGTCCTAAAGGACAGGTGAGTCAGCTAAGCAAAGGGCAAGGCAGGGAGGAGGAAACTGTCACAGGCACCAAGGTGAGCAAACCCTAGGGAGAAGCTTTCCGAGTTGTTCGGCTGAAATGATGCTTCTGTGATGTTTTCCACAATCTTCTCGAGTTCAGTTCTTACTTCTCTGTGTGCTCCGGTCACTTCAAGCTTATTTGCATTATCTTAGAGTTGTCCCAGCTTCTATTAACCATTTTGTCTCCCACTCATGAGTTTGCCCACAGTGGGGACCCTCCAAATGTGCCATTAAAGTGCTAGTCAGGGAAGACTGTGCTGTCACCTGGACATGGGAATTTTATGACTTTCTATTGTGGAATTACAGAGAAACTGGTAGACAAAAAACATGAATTGTTAAGGAGCAAGTGCTCATGAACTCTTGTAAATATTTTTTTTTAATTACAGGCAAAATGACTAATATCAAAACCCACATATTTCCAATAATTTAGTATTTGGGATCCCAAACTACTTTGAGATCAATTACAGTAAAGAGCAAACAACCAGGAGTGGTGGTTCACATGTGTAATCCCAGCTCTCTGGGAACCTGAGGCAAGAGGATCACAAGTTCAAGCCCAGCCTGGCCAAAACAGCAATTTAAGAGACATCCTGCCTCAAGATAAAATACTACTTATAGTAGTAAAATAAACATTCAAATAAGGGGCCAGGAATGTAACTCAGGGAGAAGGCTCCTCCAAAGTGAACCATAGCCATTTTCAGGGACAACAAGGTCCCGAGCTCCTCCCCTGACCAGAGTAGCCAAGTGTATCCGGAAAGCCAGCATGACAAGGTCCTCCAGCAGAATAGCCCAAGACAACCAGCAGCTCCCTAACAGCTTCCTAAATAGCTTCTACCAGCTCCCAACAGCCTCTTATGCTTCTGGCAACAGTCCACACCCAGCACCACGCTGGTTCATTTTAGCTGGGTGTTACAAGTTGACCACCAGCTGTCAATCCACCACAATCACAAAAGCTGAAGATGATAAACATTGTAAAGATTTACAGGTGCAGTTCCTCCTAGCAGAGTACATCCAACTCTGTGAAGGCCTACAAACTGGCCTTCAGTATCTTTAACACCCTCTCTGCATTGCTTCTAAACAAGGACACAAAAGGAATACATTTCCTAAGATTTATTTTATAAACAGCTTTCAAAGTACATACAACCAAATGCCTGACTTTGGCCGTTTTTCTCCCATATATGTATCTTTTAAAAATGTAGTCACAAACCACTCAGAACTATAAAAACAAGCCAGGCAGTATAAACAGTGCTCACTGTTCTTCACTATCGCAGGGCAGTCTTTTATTAGGGGTTCATTAAATATAATAGTGGGGGAGGTATGTGTTACATGGTGTCCTTGTCTATTTTTTCCTTGCTTCATTCATTTTCTTCATTAATTCATTTATTTATGCTCTGCTGGGAATTGAGGCCAAGGTCTTGAGCATGCCAGGCAAGTACTCTACCACTGAGCTGCATCTCCCACCCTCTGGGCTTGAAATGTGGTGAGATCTTTGCAGTGATGGGAGCATGAGTCTGAACCAGCAAAGAAAGTCTTCAGATTTGAGAACAGATGGATAATTATTGCAACAGCAAAGATCATAACCAAGATTAATGACTTACATGTTGCACTGGTTTTCATTTTTAAAAGGCATTCCCAATGGAAAGTGCCCTGTTTTCACTGAACTAACATGGACAAGAATTTTTAAAGCTCCCTATGTGTTTGCAAAAGCACTCTCGCTCCCGCTTCTCTCTGCAGAAGCAGGGAAATTCTGGGTTGCCACCGCTTTGTAACACTAAGCATCTGTGCGGGATTGGTGGCTTCGGCATGCACTGGCAAACGTATGTTGCCATACTGATGAATACCTTAAACATCATTTTCCAGAATTATTTTGTTACTTAGAATACTGAGTGAGCCTAATTCGAATCCTGAGTTTCATCAGTAAATTACCTTCTAACCAAAGCCTCCTTGCAGGCCCTATCCCTTTTCTTACTAATCTCCAGCTTAGTACTCCCCTCTCCCCTCCCTCCCATTTCCCTTTCACCCCTGCTCCATCCCTGAAAGCCTGCCTTCCAGTGGATGACACTCTTAGCTGCAGGAGAAGGGAAGAACCTATTTACAGTGAGAGGCCTTTCTCCAGGGCAGACACCTTAAAGCAGATTTTTCTTTTTATATATTGGCCTGGAGAATAAGAAAAAGAGTAATAAAACCTATATTGTTTATATGAGATCTATATTCTTTGAATATTTGCACTTTAAGACCTCATGTGTAAATTATACAATAATCTAACATAATAATTATACTAGAATATAATACAATGGACGGTAGTGTAGTTTATAGACTGTGACATTCCAGTTATTCTGGCTCATTTTCAGACCGACTGTCATGAGTGAAGAAACAAAGTGAGCAAAAATGATCTATGAGGCAGAAATAACTTTAAACAACAACTGCAACAAGCCTGAAGTACAACCAAGATGTCAGGGTGTAGGGGAGATGAAGTGAAAGAAACAGGAGGGAAGAACTTGAGAGGCACAGGGTGCTGAGGCTCGTCCTCACCTGCCCTCGCAGCAGAACGGCAGACACTGATGAGCACAGCTCAGTCATACTCAGTGCTACCAACTGAAAGAGTGCAGCACCAGGACAGATGAGCGGGAGGGATGGGAACCTGCGCCTGGGACCCTGTGTCACCATACACAAGTAGGCCAAGTCTCTTAGAAACGGCAGGTGACATGCTTCCTTAGCCTGTGAATAAACAGACGTAAGCACGGGCAAGAGAACAAAGGCCACAGAGATTAAATTATCATAAGCAGAGGAGAAAGAAATGTCACAATTTCCTAGATGAAGCAAACTTCTGCACACACATCTGATGTAATGTTTCCAGTTTCTTTTCTTTTTGGCAGTGCTGGGGATCGAACTCAGGACCTTGCACTTGCCAGGCAAGCGCTTATTCCACTGAGTTACATCCCCAGCCCGTTTCTGTTAATTAACAGAAAAACCTGGCCTTGAGGGAAAAGGAAATGTTTACACTAGAGGTCATCACTATCAAGCACCTTGCAAATAAAGGGGAGATCATGACAATAAATTTTAAAACATTGTGTTTCCTCCTATAACGGGCCTGAATGGGGAGTGAGGAGGTGGTATCTGTATTGTTTAAAAATATAAAACAGACCAAGAAAAGGGACATCCCCTGGAGTGTCCTTAATGTTTTCAGAGTGTGGATGTCTTCATAAGAAGATGACAATAGCACGAGGGAGAGCAGTACTTACGTCAGTGCCCATTCTGTCCCATGCTAGATTTGAGAGCGTAGGCATGTCAGCTAATGTGAAGGTGAAGGGCAACACCGGTCCTCTCCAACAGCAAGACTGGGGATTCAGAGCCACAGTAGCATCCAGGAGCTTCACTTGCATTTATGAAGCTTCCCAAGTGTGTCAGGAATTCAATGGCCATTTATTTTTTTAAAAACTCTATGGTAGTATTTTCTAAACATAACACCCCAGTGTTAAAGAGGTATTTTTATTAAAATGTCTCTTAGGTTGTTCCTTCTCAGGATAGCAGAAGTTGAGCAAACCTTAGAGATTCATCTCAAATTGTTATCATTCTATTTTGACTATAAAACTTAAGAACCTAAGCATTTTTCTTATTTATAAAATATATTTCATTGAAACATCTGAATGGTTAGTCACTTTAATCTATGTATAAGAATTCAAAACTAAATATATCTTAGAAATGTGCAGTGGAGCTGTCGACCAGTATTTTTCAAGGTGTGTCTATTCTCCTGAAACAGCACAGCAAGTGAATGTAAAAGGCTAGTGACACAAAAGGACTGATTCCATGAATCATACGAATTTGGGCGAGGAGATGCTAAAATCTTAGTCTTTGTGAGGAGACAAGCTGTTCTTCAGGGGCCTGGCCACTAAGTGGTCTGGTTCTCTCCTAGTCCCAGTGTGCCCGGGCAGCCGAGAACTCCTGTCAATCAGCTGCCTCCAGAAGGTGGAATAAAATGCCAAGTGATACTTCCGGCAGGATTCCAGATTCTCAGATTTTTTTTTTTTTCTCTCTCCCCTCTTTGAGAATGCACCATATGAGCTCAAGTTCTTTTGAAATGCCTATGAAAGACAAGTCAGATTTTCCCCTGAATTGTTTTTGGTGATGTTTCAGGACCAATTTGTACATTTTATTCCTTTTAATCTCATTTATAAATCTGTCTACTGTAAAGAGTGTCAAAATTTTGTTACTGTGAAAATGTGTCTAATGTGTTTGACTGAAAGAAAATAGTCAACATGCGCATTAAGAAAAAGTACTTTATCCAGCAATCTTAAAAATCATTAGAGGAAAACCAATATAAATTAAACTTGAAACTGAAGAACTTTAAGTGAACTTTACTACTTTATCAAAAATTTGCATTATTTAGAAAAATACATGGTGTTTTCCTGCTTATCAAGTGGCATTTTAATACATACTTCACAATAACCTGTTATTATACATAAACATGTACACAGGTATAAAAATATGCAAAAAACATACAATAACTCATGAATACGATTCAGAAAGAATAAATTATATGTATATGGCCACAGAGCTCTTTCACTGTGTGCTATGGATTAAAAAGCCTAAATTATTTCTAAAGGATCAGCTACTCCACTGATATTAAAAGATTATATACACCTATATGATTATATAAAATTATGCTACTTAATGACCTTATCAGCACTTATTTGGGAATATATTGCAAAAGCAAAAAATAGAAAATTTAAAAATAAGAAATATTTACTTCATATGATACACTTTATACATCAAGACTTTTCAGTATTTTTAATGGTAGGTATGTATCTTCAGTGTGTACTTTTCCAACCTTTCCTAGGAAATTAACAGAGACGTAAGCAAAGATTTAATGTAAGGCTGTTCATCAGGTATTTTATTTACAATGTGTAAAAATTATAGAAAAGCTCAGTGTTCAAATATGGGTAAATGGTATTTATAAGTAAGTTGAGATCAGAGAGGTCACACAATGTGGTCACAAGCACAAGCAGAGGCTGAGGCTGCTACCAGGAGGAGGTGCCTGTCTCACGCTCCTAGGCCATTCTTTACACCAGGACACTCAGTATCATATTCTAACTGCAGAGGTGTTTGTTTGCCCAACTGTGCACATGAGTTTGGATTTATGTATAACTGTGTTTAGAGAGGTTATTCTTGGACATCATACTGATACATGTACCCAATGATAGATAACAGACTTTACATTAAAGATCTTTCCAAGGTCTTTTTCTCTCCATCAGAAACCAAAGTGTTATATGATATTCTGACCGAAACTAAAATTCATGACTACAGAACATCTCATCTGTATAACTAAATGTCAGAGTTAAACAGAGATTAAAATATTGTTTATGAAATGGGTAGGGTTAAACCAAAGTCAGTATTTCAACTGAGTTTTCTTCATAAATGAACTTTACTTATATAAATAATATTTGGATATCCTTTGGGGAAGCCAAAGAGGAATTAAAGAGAAAAGATAATTTGGAGATAATAATTAAAAGACAGGTTGGAACTAACATTCACAGAGGCTTCAAATGCTCTTTTGGCATTAGATACTGTTAGGAGTGAATTATTCCCAGGAAGCCAAGTTCAAGCTGGTACATAAGCTGAACATTAATTACTTGAAAAAGTTCCCAGTAGGGCAATATCTAAATATACTTCAGTGAAAACAGCACATAGATTTGTTATAAAGTGATTAATATAACCCAAAGGCTACCTGACCTCCAAAGTACATCCACTAAACAACCTAAGGCGCCTTCAGATATTAATGCATAAGGAAATCTGCAACACAGATGAGCTTTTCCACATTCTGGCCAAGATTCCACAGTTGGCCAGATGAATCTCAATGATCAATTCTGTGCAAACAACCAGTTGGTTGTGAAAAATGTAACAACTGAATTGCTAACATGTACTATTCTTGTCCGGTTCCAAACCATATTCTTTGTCTCTGCATGTTAGCAAGCATATATATGTTTAAATACAGAAAATCAACCCTAAAAATGAAGAACTATTTTCAAGTATAATTGGTAATTTCCCAATTAAAACATCATCTTTTTCTCCTGGATAATTATATTCAAAGGTGACTTTTAGCCATCTCAGAGAAATTTATTGTGAACTTGTAGTTGTGAATATTTCATTTCACTTAAGTGACACAAATGATATGTACATATGATTACTTTCCATGTATTAATCCTTTATAAGCTCACTGAGAGGATGAACCATGTGTCCTTCAGAGTATTTACATCCCCCTTAACTAGCTCATTTTGAACCAAAGAAAAGGTGTTCAGTGTATGTTTCCTGAAGGGAGGAGAATCTCCTTATAGCTAATATCTATCCACATAATAACAGGTCATTAGAGTTTTCCAGTGCTCCACCAAAATCTGCTGTCCTTTATCAGGGTATGTGGCTGTATTCTGTATTTTTAGTCTACCTTGCAACTGTGCCCAGTAATGGAGAGAGAAAGAAAACAATGATATGTTATTTCAAACTGGAGGTGGTTGTAACTTCCTAGGAGAGGTTGGCAGAACAAAGAAGGAAAACATAGGAGGGCAAGAGAAGATGGATAAATAAATTCCTTCTTAACATAATGTTATGAGGAAAATACCAGCAAGTATGTTTTGAAAATTAGTAGTAAAACTATCCCTAGAGGCCAACTAATACAGACATTCATATAGCATTCAAAATTCTGAGTTAAAACATATGGCAGAGAGGGCTGAGAAATCAGAGTAAACGGCCTAAATTTATAATTCTCTTTGCTGAGCCACATCTTTCTGGTACCTCCCTAAATAGCACAAGAAGCTCAATTCTTCACTAAGATTGAAATACAAATCTGTCTTTTCTTATTCTCTTGGTTGTAAAATACCTTCTTAGACTTGAGACAGTCTAAAGGCCACTTGAGAACATTCGATATTCCTTTCAATTGTCCAGTAGCCTAGTTCAAGTTAGCAAGGCCCTATTTATGTGTGCTTAACATTTTTATCTTTTTATGCCCTTTATCACAAACAAAACACTGCTGAGATGTGTGCAAGCCAACATGATATTTTTTGTTAAAGCAAAGCTTTTTCTCTGAAACATTGTTACAGAAGTAAAGAGGTTTATAAGTATGTAGTATACATTCAGAAACATTCTGTCTTGTAGCCAGCTCAATAAATGCTTCATTTCTATGCAGGAGGTATAAGACACCTGCTAAAAATACATTCCCTTCATTGAATATTCACAATAGCTTACCAAAATCTCTCACAATTGAGTAAAGACAGGACTCATTAACAGTATCTTATTTCATACAACAATAATTTAGGTTTTAAATAACGTCACCATCTATTCATAATGTTCACTTTATAAAAACTTTCATTAACATACCATGTATAACATTGTACCAAGTACTTTTGTAAATTAACAAAAAAGTGAAAGTTTTCTTTAACATCTGCAAAAGAAAATTAAATCTGGCTAAAATGAACCAATATAAATGAAGATATATAAGAAAAACAAACAACTTGAAATTAAAACATTTTAAGAGAATATTACCTAGGGCACTGTCTGCTCAGTTAAAATTGTGTTTCCTCTTCACGTGAATTTGTTAAGTTTTTTGCCTAAATAATTTGTTTCCACCACAGAAGTTGCACTAAGCAGGGATTTTACTGCCCAAAGCAAATCCAAAGTCTCATATAAGAAAATTATAGCACTGTCATACAAATGCTACATCTCTAGCCAAGAAATACTAAAAGGCCCAGTATTCCCTACTAGTGCCAGTTATACTTGTTCTATTAGGTCTCAGCAGTACGTTTTCCTAGTTCTTATAGCAAAGTGACACTTACTGAGACTTCAGGCAGAGGAAGGGTTTCCTAGGTAGAGGTGGGGGCAATGGAAAGACACAGAGTCCATGAATGACCCACGGTCTGGTTATTTGCAAGTAGTATACACTGCCTTATTCTTCACGTCCTGGGCTGTAGCAGCCCTTGACAGGGAAAGGATCACAGCTTTAGTACTTAGGGTGAGCGATGGTAGAAGAACGGAGAGAAGAGGTCAGAGCAATGACAAAGGATAATCAAACAAGGTGGTAAAGCACTTTCAGGAACAGCCTGAATAACAAAATCCTAGTCTCAGGAAATATACGTCAGGGTTGACTCTAATGTACTAACTGGAATACTGCAAATTAGTTCAATATAATACTTGTTACTCAATATCTTTAACTGCCAGATTCACTTTTTTATAGCACACTCTGACACCAGTAAGAACTGACTGCGTTATGCATATTTAGGTGATGTGTTATACACAGCTGCTCTTGCGTGCTTTGTCGTATTTGTGGGTTTTTTTCTCACCAATTATTAGGAAACACAACAGACATCACTGAAACAGCTCTGCAGGTCCTATGAAAAAAATCTCTCATCAAAATAAAGGTCAAAGATTAAGTAAGGGGCTGGGGCTGGGGTTCACTGGTAGAATTCTTGCCTTGCATGCACCAGGCCTTCTGTTCAATCCCCAACGCCACACACACACGCACATGTGCACACACACGCGCGCACACACACACACACACATGCACACAAAGATTAAGCAGGATGGTCACTGAATTAATTTGTTTTTTCTTAAGAGGAGTTCCGAGGTCAAAGGTCAAACCTGAAGTCACTAAGAGATTGTGCCCACTGTTCCCCAGGTATGAAGCATGCAAGTTGCTGATTGCCTTTGGTAGGTTTCTTCTTGTTTCACAAAGAGTTAATTTTTTAAAAATTTAAAAACAAAGAATAAATTAATTCTTCGCAGCTCTGTTTTAGTCTGTGACAGATATGAAGAATGTGCTTCTCTGCCCACAAGGCAAACACATTGTGTATCCTGCTGCCCTCCCCCCACCCCCAGCACCATGGGGCTGACAAAATGCTTTTCATCTCAACAACTTTAAAGGGAGCCAACACACTTTTGCCTAAGACTGAGGCTCTGGACAGTCGCACGGGTTGTTTTGCGTTTCCCTACTACTGCATTTCTTGCCCCTGTGCCATATCTGTAAGTAAGTACTTTGAGTCAGTTTCCACCAAACATGAATAGTGACTCCTCTAAATTGATTTCATCTGAGAAAATGAAAAGGGCTCAAAGGGGCTTTCTAGCTTCAAGAAAGCAAATCTTTCTAACTTCTATGAAGAAAATCACAAAATTTTTCATCTCTGGATGGCTTATATTAAAAATGCTCCTGAAGACCAATGAAGATAGGTAGAATGTAAACATTATCTGTGTTTATTTCTAGAACTTTTTGTGTATTTTGCTTTTTAAATGAGTATTTCTGGTACCTGCACCTTTAAATACTTGTTGTAGCAAATTTCCACTGTAGAGACAGGAGGATCATACAATTTTACAGCTGCAGAGACCTATTAGAGATCTCATAGCATACCTCCTCCTATTTGGAAATGGGAAAACAGGGTACAAAGGTCTAAGCCATTATCTAGCAGGAGAATAGAATAACTAGGATCAAACTGTTAGTTTTTTCCCCCGATATAAACCTACAAGTAGTTTTATTATTGCACAACACACTGATGTATGGGCTGAGAATAATTCTATGGACACTCTTCCAAATTACTGTAATACAAATTCAGTGCGTCACTTCCGGTATAGTTCTTTTTTCCCACGACTATTTCTCTGCTCGTGGCTCTGTCATTAGTGTACAGAAAGTATCAATATTGTCTCTTGAGGTTCCCATCTTTCCTTCATTCTTACATTTACTGTAGTTAAAGAATAAACTATATCATTTAACTTCCATCTTCCTCTTAGAAGACCACTATGGATCATTTACTGCCTCTTCAACTAAATTTAATCCAATAAATACTTATTTTCCCTTATTTGACACTTGTTATCTACTGCCGTATATTCTATAACTTCCACTTAGGGAGGACATTTTCTTAGTTCTTCTTACTTGAACCCCTAAATTTTGTGGATTGTGATGCTGCTCATAAATCTGGTTTACCGTCCATCAAATACTGGCCCATGGGCTTTAATTGTATTATCTTGTTTAGCATTTACAACTGTTTTGTAGATACTATGTGTCACATGTGCATTTCATTATTCTATGATGCTAATTATTTTGACACAGTATTAGTTTTTTATTGCTGTCATGAATTACTATAAACTTATTAACTTTAAATGAGAAAAATGTACTGTATTATGTATCCCATCCAGTTTCAATGGACGAAAATCACAGTGTAGACCCGACTCGGTTCCCTGCTATATGTTCTAGGGAAGAGTCTGTTTTTCCTAGCAACATGACTTTCATCGTGATCTGGAACCCTACATATCATACTTATTTTCTGTTGCTTGTCTAACCTATGTGAGAATACTAATTCCCCAAAGGCATGGGCTTTTATTTGTTTTTTCCTAAGTATGTCCTAGTACCTTAGAATAAGTCCTGACACAATACATACAAAGTCCACACGGTTAACGAATGAGTGAGGCAAGGGTTTTGTTCTGGCCCTTAGTAACTAGATTATCCAAGAAAAAGACTTGGATGTTTTAAGCCTTGTATATAAATTGTGGGTATTACAATAATCAAGATGCAGTTTTGATAATTAATTGAGGTCATGATTGCAAATACACAGTAGAACAGAATCTAGCATAATGTATAAGCAAATTGTATTATTACTTATTAACATAGCATCACCCTTTTCTTTATAACATCTATAGCTATTCAACTTTCATGCTTTGTCTCGGTTTCTTCCACACCTAGAATAGTGCCTAGAATACAGTAGAAATTAAAGACAGATTTGTTGAGTTAATATGGTATCAGTCATATGCAGGTAAAGAATCTTAGGCATCTTTTATGGGGTCATCCAGCACTGCACTTACAATCATGATGACTTTCCTGTGTTTCCAGGGACTCAGACTCAGAACTCAGGGTGGGCTGTGGTGGTGCAGATGGGCATGGAAGCAGCTTTCAACTCTCCATACTGAAGAAGTTCTTCAGGTTTCATATGTCTTTTACCCCATCAGAACCTGATGAAAGCCTAGAACAATTCTCCTAATAAGGTACATACTTTCACACTCACTACATTGTACATACAACACCCACAAGTGGCTGGGGATATAGCTCAGTGGTGCAGCGCCTGCCTGCCAAGTGCAAGGTCATGAGTTTGATTCCCGATTCCAAAATCACAACACAAGAAAACAAAACACACAGGTCCCTAAAGGACCCCCAAGAACATCAAGTGATCTAACAGCTATTCACAAGCTTCAGAGGAAGAACCTCAGGGCAGGCTCTTTCCTAGAAGTTTAGATGTGTGACTAACACAACATGACATAGTGGCTAACAGTGGTATGTGACAGTGACAGAAAGCGGTTGGGCAGTTATTGTTGGAAGTCCATCTGGAAGCCCTGAACTGACACTGTGAGGGCGGAGTTAGAGAGAAGGCTCCGTGAGACCGTGGGACTAAGTAAGTTGCCTTGGTGTTGGAGAGGGAGCCAGGATAAATCATTCTTAATTTCACTGTCTACCCTTTATAGATCTCTACTTTGTGTATTTTTGTTACTTATGATCAAGAATTGTAACAATACTGGCTATGGAAAGAATTTATGGAGAAAGAAATAAAAGTTCAGGAGCACTTTATTGTATTTTATTATACTTTCCATCCATGTGTGTCTCACATAATAATCTTAAGGCTATTTTAGTTCTCGTCACATTATAATCTGGAAACTGTTCACTGCTTGATTATTCTTCTGGTGTTTCCTTAACCTCTAAAGAGTGGGCTTAATCACAACTGTTAAAAAGCTCCTAATACATCATCATACATGCACCCCGGGAACTGCTTTCAGTTACCACTGCACAAGGGTGTTGTTAAAAATAACACCTATTACATCTAGAAATGTGGCTAAGTCACACAAGGGAGTCACTGCTGCTTCTGTTATGAGGGTGTCAGAAAGAGCCCTGAGTTTTTTTATCTTCAGATGGACACAAAAAGCTACTGCTCACCCAAAATAGCCACTATAATTTTAAAGTCAAGGCAAATCTTGTTCACTCTGGGTGGAGGTTACCAAAGGGAAGGGGTCGACTTTGTTTCACATACAGGTGGAAAGATAAAGTGCAGAAAACAAAGACTTCCTTCAGCTACTATTCTAAGAAAAGCAAGTCCACTTCCCATCCTTCCATCCCCAAAAAATCGTTTGGAAGATTTTGTGTGACATTTTAATTCATTTAAATTCAGATTCCTTGTTAAAAGCAGATAAGGCTAAACTTCTGATCATCATCGTTAAATGCAGAATTAAATGTAAAGAAGGAGTAAAATCAAATGGGTTTCCTGATAGTAAAACCAAATTAGGTTATATAGTAAAAGTAATGTGTACACAAAAAACTCAAGCTTTTTTCCAAAGCACCTGATATTAAAATAATTTTAAACTTACATAAAATTTGCAGAAATCCAAGAGAGTTTCCATATATTCCTTGCCAGCTGCTTATAATATTAACAACTTAAATGATAATAATATAATAACCAAGAACACAACATTAACACAGGTCCAATAATTTTAACGGCATTGTAAAGACAGGTTAAATGTCCTTATTTTTACTGTCCCTGGCTCCTCGCGTGTCTCTGCTTCCTACCTGCCCTGGGTCCAGCAAGTCTCTGCTACCAGCATCTCCCAGTGGCTGCTTCTGCCCAAGCCAGCTGACCAAGGACTAAACTGTAACCAAACTAAAACTCTTCCCCAATAGTTTCAAGTGCTTGGTGTTTTACTGCAGTCCTAGCAAAGTACAGTATCTATTTGATGTTTCTATGATTGGATCAGTGAGATGCAGTTTCTGGAAGAATACCACCAAAATGTTCCTGTGCCCATGCACTGTATAATAGCACAGAATTCAAAATGGCAGAAACTTTTATTACGAAGTTATTTAACCCATCAGCTGACACGGTGTGTGCTGGGTTTCCCAACTGCACTGGCTTCTGAATTTACTAAGTATTTCAGGAAATAAAAAATGTGGGTATGATTCAAATAATTCATGAGCATTATTTGTCATAATATCAAACCATTGGTAGATACTAAAAAGTTAACCTTTGCCTATTTTATAGCCACATAGAAAAATGGTAGGAAACACAGAAAACTTTAGAAAGTTGTGCCTCCTCTTTTCCTAAAATGTATGTCTAGTAGAGCATTATTACACATACTAAGGAGATCATAACTTCTACTCTATGTACAGTACAGTAAAGCAAAAGAGATGCAAACCACTAAATAAGATGGCTTGTTTCATCTGGGGACTATCTGTGTTCAACGTATTTTCAAATGCTGATATTTTTTAATGAGAAAGACACAATGCTTGCCTTTAAGAAAGCCCTTCTCGAATTTGGGGAATTAATTATTAAGCAAAATCGCTAGGCATCATAAACTACAATATTCATGAAAAGATACGCACAAATTTGTAATGAAAGCATCAACCGAGCAAAAGGGAAAGGAAGGGCAGCAGAAGGCAGCAAAGAGCAAGCAGAAAGCCTGCACTGGCCTGCAGAGGGCCTTGGACCGCCAGGCGGTACCTTGCAGGGTATCTTGATCTCTGAAGAAGCGCAGCCAGGAGACCAGGTCTGCGTGGTTATAAGCACACAAAGGGACAGGCTAGCTATACCCACTCTGGGTCTCTTCTCAAGAGTTAAAGTTATCATATAACAGGGATAGATGCATACTCATGTCTGTAGCAGCACAATTCATGATTGTGAATGAATGGATAAAGAAAATATGGTATCTATACATGGTGGAGTACTCCTTGGATATAAAGAACGATAAATTTTACACACTCGTAGGAAAATGCATACAATGGGAAAATACAATGTTAAGTGAAATAAATCAGACACGCAAGCCTAAATACTATGCAGTAGCTCTCACTTGAGTAAGGCAAAATGTAAGTAAAGAGCCAAATATCGGTTTCCTGGAAGGAAACGGAGACAGAGCTTTTGCAGACGAGAATGGACGTGTTCAGGGTGGTATGGCCATAGACTAGATGGATCTTTTGCAAATGGCTAAGGGGCTCGGAGACCAAGGCTGAGGGGTAGGAAGGGGTAGAAAAAAGATTCAATTGCATGTACATTGTTCCAGGCACTCACAAGAGGGTAAACGTTATACGCCATAAATATGAACTAAAAATAATAATATTAACAATAATAATGAAAATAGGGAGAGAGCTCTAGAGATGGAGGGACAGAGGGGTGTGGGTAGGAAGGGGAATTACATAGAACAAAGACACATTGTACACATGCGCCTACTCCCTCAGATGACTGTGCACTTCATGTATCGCAAGCACGGACCAATAAAATAAAACTAAACAAAAACTTTGATCATCCTAAAACAACAAAAACAAAGTGAAATTACAAGATTTTGTGATTAAGTAGAAGGGAGGGAGGAAGGCTGGGAAGGAGGAACAGCTTAAAAGGATAGAAACCCAAGATTTCCGGAAAAGGTGTAAATTTAGGGGACAATCAATTCATTACCTAAGCAGCATAAAAAGTGATGGAAAACCACTCTTCCATAACTCTCACAAATGTATTCTACATGTTCTAGTATTTAAATGTTATCTAAACAAGAATTCCTTTCTATTTCTTGGACCCTCTTACAGATCTTCAATGTTTTATTACACTGGACCAAGAGTCTGACCTCTCTTTAGATCCAATATTTCATACTAGGCAAATAATATTGTCTCTTCAAAATATATGCTGCTATAGCGGAGCATGGTGGCACCCCACTGTGATCCCAGGTTTTGGGCAGGCTGAGGCAGGAGGAAAGTTTGAGGCCAGTCTGGGCAACACAGCAAGATTCTATCTCAAAATAAAAATAAAAGGTCTGGGGCTATAAGTCCATGTAGGGTGCCCCAGAGGGGCCCCTGTGTAACGTTTCTAAGGTTTCCTAACTTGGACAAAGTTCATTTTCCCTTCCCTTGCCAAATGTCCCAGGGCCTTGCCTTCTCCCCCATGTGTCCCAAAGAAGTTTCTACTCTGCTGACCACAAATAAATTAATTTGGAGGGGCAAGCTATTTTGTTCTCATGTACAAATTCTGCAAATTTTGAAAGCTCAATTCCTATTAAAACATCATTTGTCAACAATACCATGCTCATTTTAGATGTATACTTGCAGTTTTAATGCATTCATAAATGTACATGATTATCCTCACAGCCATGAAATCATGTTTTCATTATCCTCCCTACTTCTTCGATCTCTGTTTGAAAGCCTGTTTGCCAGAGTTCTGTCACTTCTGGCAAATGCCTAGGAACAGAATTGCTGCTCATGAGTTAAGTATGTATTTAACTTCATCAGAAATGGCCAAATTATTTTTCAAAGCTATTATAGCACTTTATACACTTACCAAAGGTCTATGAGAGTTTCAGGTGCTCCAGTTCGTTAGGAGCATTGCTAATAATGGTTTTTTAATTTCAGCTGTGATAATGGGTATGTAGTGGTGTCTCAGTGTGGTTTTAACTTGTATTTCCCTAATGACAAAGGATGTTGAACATTGGAAATCTGTTTGCTTGCTTCAATATTTTCCCATTGTTTTGGAAAAATCCTTCATATATTTTACCTAACAATTCTAGGCCACATTAACATACTGTAAGTATTTTCTCCTGCTGTATGTTGCCTTGCAAATTCCTACCTTATGTGTTTTGGAGACAAGATTTAATGTGACTTTTAAAAATTTCTGTGTGTCCCATTTAAGACACATTTACCTAACTCAAATTCCTAAGAAAATGTTGGTTTTCATGTGTGCTAGTGTTTGAGTGTTTATGTTTAGTACTGATCCACACAGTTAATTTCTGTAACTACTATGAGGAAAAGTAGAAAATAAAATTTTTGGTATGTATATCCAGTTGTTTCAGCACTCTCTGCTGAAAAGACTTTTCTTTCCCCACTGGATTTCCTTGGCATGTTTTCTAAACTTAAATTGCTCATATATTTGAGTTAGCTTGTTTCTGGATTCTGCTATGTTCCACTGATCTCTGTATCTATCTTTATGTAAATACTACACTCTCTTGAGTACTGCAGCCTTGAGTAACTCTTGAAATTTGTCAATGAAACTCTTGCAACATCATTCACTGTTCTTTCAAAACTGATGTGACTATTCCAGGTACTTAGTTCTCTCATAAATTTTAAATATAGTTTGTCAACATCTACCAAAAAAAAAAAGTTGGAATTTTCTTACTTTCCAGTGCCTTAAGTAGGTTTTTATTTAACACTACAGAAAGTGACATTTTATTTATTTTTTTTTTTTGGCGGTACCAGGGATTGAACTCAGGACCTTGCACTTGCCAGGTAAGCACTTATTCCACTGAGCTATATCCCCAGCCCAGAAAGTGACATTTTAAAGAAACTCCATTTCTCAATTTTTTTCTAATATGGAAGACTTCAATTGTTTTTGCACATATATGTTGAATTTTATATTTTAAAATTCTTAATTGTTATTGTTTTATGGATTTCTCAGGGTAGTCTACATATACAAACAGGTCATTAATGAATGGTTTTTCTTTTAACTCTCATTTCAATTTTTGTTTTCAAATTTTTCTTTGTGTCAGTTGAACTGCCTAGGACCTAGTGGAGGAACCCATAATGACATTGTTGAATTTATTGGCATAAAGTTGTTCATAATATTCCTTATAAACAGAAATGGAGGGAGTGGAAAAATATTAGTATCTTGTGTTCGAATGTTAGGCTTTTGATGACTGTCCTTTATCAGCTTGGGGAAGTTCCTTCTATCCCAGAAATGGGTATTACTTTTTCATTAAATGGTTCTTTTCTGCATTTATTGATACTAGTAAAGATTTGATTAATTACATCTATTGATTTTCAAGTGCTTATCTAACTCCAAATTCATTGGGCAATCCCCTATGGTCAAGACTTAACATATTTTAAAGATATTGCTGGATTCACTTTGCTAAAAAAAAACTTTAAGAATTTTTGTTTCTATATTTATGAAGGATATGAGTCTATAAATTTATTTTTAGTGGTGTCTTTCTAAAGTTCTGGTAAGAAAGTTATACTGACTTTACATACTGAGTTGGGACATGTTTCTTAATCCCTTTTTTTTTTAGCTTGTTTAATACGGTTGTTATTTTCTTCCCTATAGGTTTTGAGAAATTCACTTGTAAAACCACTTCAGGAAGAAAGTATGTCAATATTTAATACAATTTCTTCAACAGACTTAATACAATTTCTTCAATAGACTTAGATGGATTTTCTTAAGATTTTTTTACTACATCCTATACCACTTGCAATGTTATATTAAAGTAACTTGTCCATCTCATCTAAGCTATTGAATTTGTTCGCATGATTTTACTCATAACACTCCTCTATCACACCTTACACTCTACAGAATCTGGAATGATACCCCTTTCTCAATTTCCAACATTGGTGATTTGTGTGCTCTCCCTTACTCTTGACTAGTAATCTGGTGTCAATCAATTATTTAGATCCTTTCAAAAATATACAATTTTAAGCTTTAAATTTTTTCTTCAATTCTATTTTCCATTACATTAATCTCTCTTCTTATTTATATTTCTATACCTACTTTCGTTTTAATTTTTGCTTTTTCAAGCTGAAGTGAGAACCTTAAGATAATAATTTTGGTGCAGTCTTCTTTTTCAACATAAGCACTTAATAGATATAACTTCTTATAAGTCCTGTTCCAGCTTCTCTGGTCCAACTGTAGTGTGGTGGCCACTCAGTAGATGTTTCCATTGATCCCCACACTCTTGCCCATCAGCCACCTTTGAGAAGTGCAGCAGAAGCAACACGGGCAATGGTTTCCATAAGAATTTGTGGCGGAGATCATTGTGAGTTTGAACAAGAGTGCGCAGTAAGGGTTTCAGACTGACGTTTTGCAAGGACGTGTACAAAGATGTACTGGAATATACACACCTGATATATTGCGGTAGCAGTAGATGATCCAGTTTTCAACAATTCATATGGTACTGAATTTCTTCAGTGTTCAATGATTGGTTAATTCAAATGCACAAAAGAACAAGCAAGAAGGAATGAGGTAGAATGAATATAAAACTTTAAAATACCAGTCTTACGACAAAGCCTAGCTTATAATTAATGAGGGGCCCATTACATAGATATAAACTGGAAATGATGTACGAAGTTCCATATACAAAAGTCAAAAGTCACCTGAGAGGAAAAGACAAACTACAAGGAGACCAGCTAAGTCTCTTGCACTAACCAGGTATAAATTGATGAGCACCCAATCCAAACATTCACAAGGGAAGACACGGGAGAAACAACGGAAGAGAGGCTGGAAAGGCAAGGAACCGAGAGTCATCTGAAGGCTTAGAAGCATGGCGCCGCTGAAGGGGGAAGGGAAAAACTTGGAGAATGAGCCAGGAACCTACAAAATGGACTAAAGGCTTAAACTGAGAAAATGTGAAAGACTGTGTTTGTGGAGAATGTTCCGGGGAATAAACTAGAGATAAATAAAAGAATCATTTCTCAGCTACTCCGGGTGGCTATGAATCTTGATGTGCGTGAACCTATATACCTGCAGAAATGTCAAGTTTACTCTTTGGCACAGCTGTGTAACTATGCAAACCATACCCTTTAGCAGCACACACATGAAAGCGATGTAGGTTTGTCTGTGTCGTGAAACCACCTGTGTATACATCACATTTTGCTGTTCTACCCTTGTCTGTGTTTTACATGACATTACTAAGTATTGTGTGCTCTTTATTAATAAATCCTTGCATTAACCCCACAAGGATTTCTCTAAAGATAAACCTGGATTGCTAAATACTATGTGTTCCAGTCTGAATTTTAATCAATCTCATAAAGCCCTATCAGATACACCCGTGAGACGTTTTCTTTAAAGCTACCTCTCTCACGTCTACTTTCAGTTATGGCTATGCCAGTTTGTTCTTTTCGTTCCTTCAGAAACTCCATCCCACTCCTGACCTGTGGCCTGAAAAGAAGAGTGCTATGGGCTACATCAGGGTTATTCAGTGTTAACAACAGTGATGGTCTGCACAGGTCACTCCATGGTAAGTTCTGTGCACCATAACGTGTCTAGGCTCTGTCCACTGAACGCTCATAGCTCCTTCCCCATGACCCCACAGCTGTGACAGCCAGAAATATCCACTAGAGGCAAAATTTTCCCAGCCTGAAGACTCCTGCCACATAGTGTGCTCCTCTGCATTTTGGCTACCATGTGGGACCCAAAAGAGGACACAGAGGAGGAGGAAACTAAAGTAATGTGGTTTGTTTTCAGAATCCACTACTTCCTCCCTCAGGCCACGCAGGCAGCTTACGCGACCCCAAGCTACCAGAGAAGGCTATGCTCACAGCGCTGTGAGCTCATGTTGCTTTCTCTCCTCTCTTCTGGCATGTGCTTTAGGGTAACCAATCTTTTTTTTTTACCTTATTTTGTCCTATTATTGAAATAGTGTCCATTGTTACCATCCCAAGAAATTGTATTATTCCTTGTATTTTTCCTAACTTTGTCCAAACCTTCATAATAGGTCATTTTATAAATTCTCTTCAAATTACCTAATGTGTATGTACTATCCGTTTCCTGAAGGAATCAAAGTGACATAGAAAAGTACTTTTCAAAATATTATCAGACAGTCATCATGAGGCTTTCCCTGGGTTGGGCCCAATCCCTGGAATGCTGCTTGCACTCACCCTTACATTAATCACCGATTGACAGCTACACAACTTGCTTAATGACGGCTAACTGCAAAACAGTATCATTAAAAACACTCATTTTTATTGTGCTTATATGAAATAGGGATATAAATAAATAACAATGAGTAGCAAATCCATGGAACTGTAAGTAACTCTATATCCAAGGAAGAAGTGTTGAGACTATAATGAAATGGGAATGATCCCATAGATAATATATACCTATTTCACTACTTTATTTTTGCATCTTAGAAGTGAGCAGAAAAGTAGAGATCAATGACTGTTAACAGTCATACACTCATTCTTTGAGTCAATTAATTCTTGGAATCTACTGTTTTTGAAGGCCTTGATTATGTTAGACACTGGTTTTTGTTTTGTTTTGTTACCAGGAATCGAAATCAGGACCTTGTGCTTGCCAGACAGGTGCCTGTGCCACACTGAGCCATATCCCCAGGTAGACACTGTTGAAGTTACAAAGGCAAGGTGTGGCCTTAACCATTGGAAGAATTTATGATCTCACCAGGCATGAAACAACAAGGTGGAAGTGAAATTTGAATGTTAATTTATCAGCATCACAACTGGATCTCCACAGTGCCTATGAAGAAACTATACAATAGGCTTGCAATAGATAGCAGTTGAATGCATGAAGCTGATGGGCAAAGAGAAAAACACATAGAAAACAACCCCCCCACACAGTGCTCTGTGGATGTCTTCAGAGTAACACATTTTTACTGTGTAACTGCACTCCTGGCATATCTTATATACATCTTTGTGAGTTAACGAAACAAACTGATCTATTCATGCTCATTTCAAATGCTTACATTAATTAAAGATTATTTTGAAGTACAAATACTTCCTCTATGAGTCTTAAATACAGATATTTGTACATCAAATCCTACAAAAGTGAAGCACAACTATGAAAATGTAAGACAGGTGAAAGAATGTGAAACAAGTTCCTCCTATTCTGGGGCTGTATGTAATCTGAGCATGACATCTCTTCTGTAGACTTTATTTTTAAAGAACTTTAGACTTACAGAATAATTACAAAAACTGAGAGTTTTATATACTTCCTTTCCTCCACTTCCCAAATCCCCACACTATTGTCAGCATGTGTTAGTGTGATACATTATTGAAATTATCGAAGCCAATACCCACACCTTACTACAGAGATGGCAAACCGGTAGCACGCATGCCACATAGGCTATGTGTTATCATCGCAAGCTCTAAAAGCTTTGCCATCACTGTAGGTAGAACTCAAATTCACAGCTTGCATTAGGCTTCACTCTCACGTTTAACAGTTCTAACAAATGTGTAAGACCATGTATGGACAATGGTATGGTAGTGTCAGCTTTGAATATACACCCTCCTTTCCATCTACTCATCCCTCTGCACTTTGCCAGAGCCCCTGCCAACCACTGATCTTTTCACTGTCTCTACAGTTTTGTCATCCCCACACAGTTTGACACATAGTTGGAATCATATAGTATGCAGCCCTTTAAGACTGGCTTATTTCACTTAGAAGTATATGCATTTAAAGCTCCTCCATGTGTTTTGTGGTTTGATAGCTCATTTCATCACTGAATAATACTCCACTGAGTAGATGTGCCACAGTTTGTTTATCCATTCTCCTATTGTGGAACATCTTGGATGCTTCAAAGTTTGGCAATTATGAATAAAGCTACTGTAAATACTCATGTCAGCTTTGTGTGTAGACATACGTTTTCAGTGCGTGTGGATAAATACCAAAGAGCACGACTGTTAGATCATATGTGAAATCTAGGTTTAGCCTTGTAAGAAACTGCCCGACTATCTTCTAAAATGACTGTACCATCTGCACTCCCGTTAACAATGAAGGAATTAGTGCCGCTTCGCATCCTCACCAGCATTTGTGCTACCACCCTTTGGGATGTTAGTCATTCTAACAGGGGTGCAGCGGCTGCAATCTGATAACTGGATAATGGGCCGGCAAGTGGTCAAGGAAAGAGCAGAGAGTCAGAGGTTCTGCTTGTCTGCTGAGGTGATGAGGAAATGAAGGGAGACTACAAAGAGGCACAGAGTAAATATGAAGCATTTTCTAACAGCTCATCTATTGCAAGAAGCTGACTTGTAACATACATAGAACATAAATCACTATCCAATGTTTCATTTGATAAAGATTTTAGCACTGAAAAAAATCAGCACCTGTTAACTGTTAGCAATCGGAGTAACAGACCAATTATTTTGGTAAGTGCAGATATGTAGATGAGAATTGCGTGATGCAATATTTGAAACTTTACTGGGGTTGTGTAATAATCCCGATGATGTACAGAGACAAGCACTGAGCTTGGGTTCTGTAGATTTCAGGTTCTTTTTCAGTTTTTTCTGGGTTGTTTAGCAACCAGCGCTTTTGGTTTTCTTGACTTCTATCATCTTTGAATACATATTTATGAAATGGAGATGATGTTACTATGTCTGCCGTGATGCTGCTGTAGTAAGAACAGTGAAAGCAATATTAATGTTAATAACAACGAACACTGCTGTGTATTTGAAATTATGCAAAGAATTTGACAATTGAAAAGCACTACGTAAAATGTAGTATCATATCAGTGAGGATCCTTACACCAAAGACTTTATAATTTGGCAGGAAAGCATGTGCTGACCACAGTACAATTCTAAAGCTGGGATATGCAATATTTCCTGAAGAGTACCAAGGAGGAGCATGAGAGGATTGTAAATATTAAGTTATTTTGTGTCAGGATCCGGGACCATATTTATTATGTGTAATCACCCCCACATCTCTAAGATGTGAATTTTATTATTCTCATTCTTCATAGATGATGAAGTGAGGTCAGTGAATACTGAACCAAGTTGTTTATGGTCACAGCTAATGAAGGTAGTGTAGTTTTAGTCTTCATAGGAAACTGGAGCAGGCCACATTACTCATTTGTAACTGCACGGATCATTTCCAGAATTCAAATTTCTAGAAATCAAACCACACTACATACATTAATCCTTATTGTCGGTGCTCACACACAGGGTCTCTTTGCATGGAGATCTTTCATGCAGGATTCTTATTTTCTCCAGAATCTGTTTTAGACTTGGTTCTGTGCCCATAGTTTTATGTTTTATTCCTTCTACTAAAAAAAAAAAATCACATCATCTTCTTATTTGTGACCTTCAGTACCAAGAAATACTGGGTAGGACAGCAAGATAAATTTGTGAGATTTAGTATCCCATCTCACCTTTGTGGCTGTCTACAAGTTAAGAGGCTTAGAATGAGTCCAATCTGGTAAGGAGAAAAAGACATTCAATTCAATGTTTAGAGTCTAAAACAGATCTGAGGAAGCTATTATTGCAGCTTTTGTGAGGATTTAATATGGGGTGAGGCAGAAAAGAGGCACTTGAATAACTTACACAGAGATGCTCTGCTCTTGTTTCCTAAGATCTAAGAATACGTCACTTGTTCTTCTATCCTAGGACTTACCACAGGGTATGCACTGCACAGAAATTCATTATACATTAGTCAAATACTGTGCATCAGCACCTCATATCATTTTTATAGTCTCATTTTTGCTTTTTGTTTTCCTATAGTGTTGTTTTGTGGATAGTTTTGTTGTTAAAAATCATTATTATAGTGAGTTCAAGGCCAGCCTATACTACAGTATGAGACCCTGTCTCAAAAAAAATCATGATTTATTGCTATATAGAGACCACCTTCAACTCTCAAAAATACAGTTTAGAGTGAGTGAAAACTAAAATGTAAATGCATTTCTCTCTCACATCACATCACATAGAGTACCTGAAATGAGCATATAAAAGGGGACAAATTTTAACATCCACGTCATAATAGTTCCTGCAGGGTGTGCTCACTATAAGCTTGTGTGAAATGTGCCTGAATGAAGCCAAGCAATGGCATCCACTCAGCATAGAACAGTTAGGGTCAGCCAAGTGCAATAGGACAGGATCACACTGAGCTGTTTCCCGGTGGAAGGCACAGGAAACAATGAATAGAGTCAAAGAAGGAACTCCACTGCTATCACTGGTGACTCAGTTTTAATTATTTTAAGGTACATTCACAAGGTGACATCTGTAACTGCTAAAAAGCTAACAAACTTCTTTTAATAGTTGAAAGAAATAAGAAAGACATATTCCACGTTGAGACAGAATTTGTAAGTAATACAAAAAGCAGGTTGGAAATGTATATGTCCAAGAAAACTATAGATATATTGTCAAAGGGAAACACTAGTTGTATATGCTCGATGAGTACAACCTTTCAAAAGTATATTTTCTGAATGTTTAAAATTAACATTAAAGGAAACATTAATCTTGATGATAGCAAAAGCCATAATTTGGGTGCAATTAATTCTTTAGAGCCTGACATGGTGATGTCTGCCTATATTGCCAGCACTGGGGAGGCTGACACAGGAGGATCTCTACGAATTCAAAGCCAGCCTGAACTACATAATGTGACCCTATCTCAAACAAATAAACCACTGGGTAGACAACAATTGGAAATTCAGGGAAAAAATAATCATATATAAAATACTATCAAAAAATCAAGCAAAATTTAGGATGCAGAGCCATGTAACCAATTTCCCAATATTTTTAACACAAAGTGTTAGTATCAAGCAAAAAAAAAAAACAAATTTGGTAATAAAAAGGGGAGATGATCACCATCCCGTGAGCACGGCTACATCTACTTTGTGAGGCCCAAAAGTGTAGCATCAAAATAAACCATTTTGGACTCTTCCAATCTTACTGTCTCAGAAGAGGTCCAAAAACCTGAAGTGACAAAATTTGTGTCCTTCCAACAATCCTGAGCACACATTTCCTGGCCCACATCTACCGCTCCCTATATTGTAGGTTCAAGAGTGAATATATGCAAAGTTTGCTTTGGACATAAAGCTAGAGGCCCCAACACATAATTTTGTTGTAGGCTATCAATTCATTTCCTCTTGCAGAAAAATTGTTAATCTAAAGTGATTTCAATCAGACAGAACATTACAGTAGGTGGAATTTGCCTGCAGCTGTGAATAAATTCTTTATTAATAAAGAGATCTGTTATACTCAATACTTACTGAATTTAGAATCTTCTAGATGAATCAGTAAGGCTATAAATAAAAGGAGTTACACAGCCTTCCTTCTGACCCTGATCAACAGCAGAGCTGACTAATGGGCACCGCAGAAGCTAACTAGTCTTTAATGTTTTTCTCTACTCTGAGTGAAATCTTCATTGCGGCTTTGTCCAACAGGAATAAACAGAAGAGCCTGGTGTCTCAGCTAGCACGTGGAGAGGTCCTCACAGCTGACAAGTCTGGGCAGTGACAAATGACACTATCTTCCTCAGCATGCGACCTTTCTCTCCCTCTCATCTTCTTGCAGCTGAATAGGGTTATGTGCCCTGCAGAGGAATTTACATTTCATAGCTGCCAGGGCAGCATAGGAAGTAGAGGGAGGAGAAGTCCTCTCTCAACATGCATAAACATTTCACCTTACTATTTATATTCCAATTGCCTTGGGCAAGATTGAGTGTGTTGGGCAAGCAGACATGGAGGGCACTTCAGGATGACATTCCTGTCCACGGGAAAACACCTAATGGAGCATTGAGAGCAGCAGACCGTCATTTTCAAGAGCAGCCGGAAGCGCCCTGCCTTGGTAGCCATGATCTTTGTGGCACCTCACGCTCACCAACTGCTTAACACTGGATGCATGTGGCTCAGCCCATCTGTCCAAGAGTCATTCTAAGTTATGTGATTTGCTAAGGAAATATTTCATGGGGTATGAATAATGTATACTCGTAAGCAGTTCATAAATCTCTAAGATTTACTTCATTGGTGAAATGGTTCCTTTGTTCTCATAAAGAAAATTAACTTTGGATATTCATGGATAGTAACTGCAGTTATTTACTAATACACACTGAAACCTCATAAAAATCTAAGGTAGAGAAAGATATCCTTGCTATTTTATACATTCCTACAGTTCCTCTTTATAAAATTAAGATCAGGAAACTGAGTCAGGGTTTTTAAAGAAAACCATGTCATTTGTGCTTCTAGAAGAAACTGATCTTATTTTCCTCATTAGTCGATTTTATGTATCCAGTGAGGGCTTAAATGTAGTTGGCAGAACCAAGAACAGAGGATAGTGTAGCGGGGGGCAGCATATAAGGAGAAAAGAGAAAAGGACTAAGAACTCGGTGATGGTCAGATAATGTAGGACCTCTGAACCACAGTGACAACTGGGATTTCATTCTGTGTACGGAAAGAGCCCGTGGGATGGCTGACAGTGGGAACGGACATCCTGAGCTTTAAAAGAATCACTCAGGCTGGTCGAGAGTAGCCTCGCTGAGGTGAGAAACTGTAAGCAGAGACAAGTAAAGAGGGGGGAAGAGGCCGGGAGGGAAGTGATGAAGGCCTTGCTTCCGAAGACAGAGGCGGAGAAGGGAGACATCGTAAGACTGCACACATATTTTTGAAATAGAGGTAAAATGATTACCTAAAGGAGGAAGGGTACAAGAGAAAAAGAATCAAAGAGCTACACAGCATATCTGCAACTGCTGGGAGATCAAAGGAAGGTGACATTACTATGTGCTTTATAATTTAGGAAAAGTGCTTGGAGTTCTGAAGACCTAGGTTAGATTTTTTAGCAGGAATAAAATTCAGACAGTAAAAAATGAAAGCCTTCCAGAGACAAGGCAGAGTTAAAAGTTGCACATTGCATCAGGTAATTAGGAGGTAGTTTTAAGATATTTATCTACCCAGAATAAGAATTTTGTAAAGTAATTTGGAAATACATGGTTGAAAACAGAGACCAAATAAAGTTTTGAACAACAGGATCAGGCCTCAGAGCCTGGTTCTACAGGTAGTGGAAAGCTACTGTGTAATTTCCTGGTACGAGTCTTGTTAGTAACTTTCAGATTTCCAGGGCACTAATTTTAAAAGTGCACTGCCAAATAGCATTTTATAGATTACAAAGATAAAGATTAATTTAAAAGTACTAATAAATTGAACAACTCTGAGAAGATAAAGAATTTCTAAAATAAATGCTACCATAATATCATCCTACACCCCACCACAAACACCCTAAACCCCTCATATACATACAAAAACCTGAAACAGTAAACCAATAAAGAGTGAAAACACAAAATTTTGGCCGCTATGAGAATCATGCATTTTTCTCAAATACTTTCAGAATATTTAACACTTGAAAATAGCGTGCTGGGAATTTTTCTCCTCTAAAACAAATCTTTGTTTGTATGCATAAATTATTTTTAAATATGAAAACTTAATTTCTGTTTACAGTTGAATTTTATTCCCAAATGCATATATCAATAGCACAGTTTTTGTTACATTTCCATAAACAAGTCCAAAGATATGACTTATTTTAGCATGACTCTAGGTATTTAGGATGATCAGACATGATAGTTACTATTTCCCATGTAACAGTGACCAGCAAGATCTTTTTATAAGTTATAAGAAAAGACCAATGAATAAAAATGTCATCTCAGCCTGAATAAAAGTTCTTTGTTTAAAATAAACACATTCACCACAGATAGAATTAACCGACGACCTTAGAAATAAAGCTGACTGTTGTAAGAAGTCTGTTTTCAAAGTCTGTGCCTGTGTAACCAGTGTCCTCTGGATGAAGGCAGCGAGGTCATGCACTTTGGAGGCTTGAGGAGGACAACCATGAATCCTTGACCCTGGGAATGGGATGGGAGGGGCTGGGGTGCATGATTAGGGTTCTGGTGTGTGGGTAGGGGGTGTGAGAGTCCTTCTGGACATTGTGGCCAGATTCTATCCTGGTAAAGTGAGCTTTTTGAATCAGCTGAGTGACTGTAAGTGGAAACTGGGGTACTGAGAGGGAAAATTAGCATCTTTAATTTCTAGTTGTGGCTAAAAGAACAGAACGCTCAGTCACATATATTTTAAGTGGTACAAAATGTTACAAATACCACAAATTATGCTCTTTTTATGAGTCTAATATACCCTTATTAAAAGAAATTAGAAATTGGAAGAAATATAAAGAAGAAAAAATAAAATGATTATAATCTGTGATCCAAATAGAGTCACTAAGTTCCAGTGTTTTCTCAAGGACAATGCGGGAGGCCTTTGGGTAGCCATCGGGAGACCTGGTGAGAACTCCGGCATTCAGCTCGCAAGGCCCTGGGCTGGTAAACATGAGGCCACTCTCCACAGCAAAGAATTACCCAGCCTGAAACGTGCAGCATGCTTCGCTGAGAAAACCGCAGTCAGGGTCTGGGGCATTTCCTTCAGGTCTTTAAATATATACACAAAACACCCAATAATGATCTTTCAAAGAATAAAAATGCAGTATATGGCACTTGTTTTCAGCGTTCTGCAGCCTGTTCTTTTCACTTAGTGGAGCAAGAATAGTTATTGACACAGGAGGATACTCCGGCTGCCCTCGCTCCTCTGCAGATACGCCATCCCACTTGCAAGTGAGCTTGAGGTAGGGGGCTTTGTGGGAAGCAGGGTCAGGCCTCCTCTAAAATATCTCCCAGTCTAGAAAGTTCTGGTATGGAAAGTTAGCATGAGGACACACTTTCTGTTCTCTCCCCCTTAGTGACTTTCCGGCCTTGGAGGAAGGGAAAACAGACCGTGAAGATGTAACGGCCAATTTTCAATAGCTGCCATTTACTTGGGTCTTGTCGGACGGGGTCATCAGGCTCTTTCTCAGGACTTGCTACAAAAACTTCATGAATGAAGAGAAGTCACTGGCCTGGCCCCAAGGAATTTTATAGGAAGTGGCTATGAGAAAGGAATTCTGATATGGGACACTGAATCCTCATCATCTCTGTAAGTATCTTTAATCTGAGATCTAAAACTAGGCATTATTAAGAAAAGGTGGAAAAGAGTGTGGGGGGGCGTGTCAATGAACCTTCAGGATCTCAAATCTGTGCTCTATTGAACACCTGCAACATACTGTCCCTGGGGTTTAGATCGAAGAGGCATTAAGAAAGACAACTGCCCCCTAACATGTAACATCTCAGACTCTGACACTTTCTTCATTTTAAGGGAGAAACCTTAATTTTGTTTACTCCACTGTCTTCAAAAATTATAAGAACTCAGAACTCCAAAGCACTTCTCCTAAATTGTAAAGTACCTAATAATATTACCTTACTTTGATCTCATAGCTTTTGCAGATAGGCCATATAGCTCTTTGATTCTTTTTCTCTCGTGTGACTTCAGTTTATTTAACTAAATAAAGTGGCATGTTCAATAACGTTGTTGCCTCTTGGTGTTCTACAACTTACTTAATATAATCAAACTATAAACAAACATGGAAAAGACTTCGTATATCTGTCTCTGGCAGGCCTCTGACAGAAAATGCATGGTGTTCTTAGAAAACTATTATCCCTACAACGCATTAGAGTTTGCTATTTATCTTTTGTTTGCCTTATCTCCTTTCGTTCTTACTCTAACCTTGTGCAGTTGGAGGGGCAGTTACAGATGAGCAGCTTTGGTTTGGAAAGGTTAAATGCACTGCCAGGAGTCTGGCAGCGCATAATTGAATAAATGGGCCCAGAACGCAAGCCATTAAACACAGATTCAAAACATTTCAGACTCATTTAATTCAACATTTTTATTTCACAGATGAGAAACCCCATGCTCAGAGAGGTGAGATGACCTCATGCAGCAGGGCAGAAGAGAAGACCAACTCCATGTTTCCTCACTGCCAGCCCCTGTCCTCTACACCCAGGCTCTGTCCCCAGGGCACCACCGAGTCAGGGCGGGCAGCCGGGATCAGGGAGACAGAGCAGGACCAGCCACCACCCAGTGCTCACACACCAGAGAGAGCACAGCTACAGTCAAGGCATTTGTGAACCGCCCCACTGCCTAAGTCCAACCCCCAAAGGGGGTTCCTCTTTGCAGGAGGGACACTGGGAAAAGACTGCCACTACAAGCAGTTAACAGCACTGAAGATTAGTTTTTAAAGGTGCCTACTTTACATATGTTGTAATATTAAAGACTGAAGATGAAATGTTGTAATACCATTTCATACTTTGCATACAATTATATTAACCCCAAATTTGGTGAGAGAAACAGAAAGTGCCTGCCTTCTCCCTTACAGATAGCAAGTAATACACAATCTACCAAGCAAACATCAGAGCCTCGAGGCAAAGTTCTCCAAACACATATGTATGGAATTTCATAGTGCTCATTATTAAAAGGAAAATTGTACAGTTTTGTGTGAACTCCCAACAATGGACCAGAACAAAAAAGGTATGTATATGTGAGCTGGGAAATGATTTTGTATTATCCATTATCAGACATATAATTATATAAGCATAGATCATTAAAATCTATTTGACTTCTTCAAACTAAAAGTTCACATTATACCCCATAATCCCTAAACCTGTAACTGAATTTATTCACACATATTGAGTTCCAAATAGAAGTATCATGCGGTGTTCATATGAAGATCACTGAGGAAAGGTAAAACAGTATCTGTACCTTCTTTTCTCTTTTTCCATTCACTCGATCATTCAATCAATAGTCAACTATTCCTGGCTCTTACTTTATTTTGATATACACTATAGGCTCAATAAAAATTAAATACTATTTTTTGAAATTTCATAAATATCTCTTTGATTCTGGAATCACTCAGGAGAGAAGGATTTTTTTAAACTGTAACTCAAAAATCCAAATGTTGATAAAATTTTTAATGAAGTTTCTTATAAAAAAATTACCTCTTATTTGAGTTGACACACTATTCACTTTCTCCTTATAGACAAAGTTATGAAATGTTTCATCCAATTCTAGTTCCCATAAATATATATTTATATGCAAAACAAAATTGCTATCTCATTGACCTTACTTACATTCCTGCGAAGATTGAGTAATTGTATTATGTCCTAGATGTTTTTGTGTGTTTTAAATTTGGAGAACCTTAGGACCACTTTTTAAATTTTTCCCTTGATAAAGAAAATAATACCATCAATGTACTCCCCCAAAATTAGAAAACTGAAAATCTGCATCTAAAGGAGCAAAAATCAAATTATTTCTTATATTTTGGAGACAAATAATTAGATAATCACCAAAGTTTAGAGTAACACTATTAAATGTCATAATATATATCTTTTTCTCTTTATGCCTGTTTTCTACATATAAATGCTATCCAGGTTTACCATCTTATTATAAAGTAAAAATATAACTTAGATGAAAAAAGGCTCCAAAAGCACTTTCTCTAACAAACAAAATCATCGAGGTTAAAGATCTAATATACAACACGAGGACTATAGTTAATATTATCTATTGTGCACCAGTAATTCGCCAATGGCGATTTGCCAAGAGAGCAAATTTTAGGCACTCTTATCACGGAGGGAGAGGGAGAAAGGGAGGGAGAGAATGCAAATGAGGAATAGAGAGAGAGAAAGAATGGTGAGATGTGAGATGATGGTTATGTTATTTTATTGACGGAAGAATCACTTCACCCGTGTACAACATGATACCTATATCAGAACAACATGTTACTTTAAATATATACAATAAAGTAATTTTTTGGAAAGCACTTAGTTTGAAATCATCATACATATATAAAGGTATTGAATAATGAAACTACCAAATAAGTCACGCCATCTTTGCCTGCGAAGGAACCTTAGCAACAGATGCTTGCACATCCACATGAGGACCGGTTCATAAGGAACACTCAGTGCTCTCACGCTGAGGTCAGTAGAACCTGTAGTAAGCATTTGTGAAGAAATAAGCCAATTGCTCAAACGTGACTCAGCCCATTAGCTACAGTGCCTTAAAGCAGTTCCATCACATTCGCCTTCTAACACCTTTCTCTAACAAACAAAAGTACTGCCACAATTGGTTCTTGGAAGATGGAAGTTGGATTTTATTCCTGTCTATGCTGCAAGGCTGTAGTGCTTACAGACTATGAATCACTGATCCTGGGACTGAGGTGATGGCATCCGTTAGGGTTGATACAGCGTTGTGTCCACTTGGGGTGTCTAGAGGTTTGGCTGAGCGACTCAGCAGGAAGCCAGGGTGCTTACTTTGTACACATCCTGAGCCTGTGGAAGAGGAGGGCATGGAGATTATGTGAGAGCTACATGTCCCTTGGGTGGGGGAAGCCTGTTTACAATGTAAGGAGGGAAAGAGGCTGCTTGCCTGCATTCCTCCCTGCTGCTCTTGTTTTTGCTGTGCGCTGCTGCCATGAACATTTGCCCTCTGCCAGGTGCCACTCTGCCTCTGAGCCAGCCAAGTATGGACTGAAACCTCCACAAACTGTGAGCTAAATAAACCTTTCCTTCCTTCATTTTGGGCGTTGGGTATTTTGTCTCAGTGAGAGAAAAGTAACCAAGACAGCATGTTTATGTCTTCATGATTAAACAGCTAAAATATTGTGGCTACTGTTTCTATATTGTGAGGTAACTTCACAATCTGCAGACACATACTTTAACATAGTTTAAAGTATAACATTCATTGAGTATGTATAAAATTTATTCATAAGATAGGTCTCACTCATTTCCAACAACACTTCAGCCTTTCCTGGGATGGCTACACATCTGTTACAAATACCTATTTTTCTCAGAGGTCTGAGATGCTCCTTTCTTCCAAGGATAAATATGTTGGTCTCCATGCCTGGAATATACATTTCTTTCTTTCCTATTTTTAGGGAGGATGGGGAAAAGATACTGAGCTTGCTATATTACCTGCCTTTTTCATTTTTTATTTTGAGACAAGTTCTCACTAAATTGTCCAGGTTGGATTGGAACATGTAGTCCTCCTGTTTCAGCCTCCCAGAATGCTGTGGTTACAGGCACTTTCCTTGATGTCAGGAACCACCATGTGTGATTCAATTACGTATTCCCCACAGGGCCACCAGAATGTTCAGCACTTATAAAATATTAATTAAACAAGCAAATGCTGTTGGATTTTAACCAAAACATAACATTAAGCCTAATGTCCTTAATATTTTATATATAATGATAGTGTATTTTCCCATTTAAAATCTTACTAGATTAAAATTCACAATTCATCCATGTAGAACCCACTGAAACACCTTCAGATACAAGGAAAAGGCATGACAGGGATGTTTCCACATGGAGACAGCTTTTGGACTGACAGGAATACAGAATGTTGATGTGTACAGATACACTGCAAAATAGCACTATATATCTTCTGAAATAAATCAATTAGGTCAATGATGGTTTTTAATTACCACATTATACTTTAATATGTTTACAAACATCTAAAAACTTTATAATCTAACTTTTCTAGAACATTTCAAGATAGCACTAAAGAGATGCTAATTTACTCAGCACTGGTTTATTTGAGCAGTAGGCATATGGAAAACACTCTGAGGGGTTGGTATAGATCAAACTCTCTGGTAATTTGCTCCACATCATAAACAAACAGTACAAAGCAATTCTGAGTCCAGTGACATTTTGTATAAGCAGAAGTACTCTTGCTGCAAGCAATTCTACCTTTCTTGATTGAATTGGGAAACATAAATTTTATCTGTATAGCATCATTGTTAATTTGAACTTAAAAGTCTGCTAATGCACTCTTGCCTGCTTCTACTATGCCATTCGAATGGATGAGTTTCAGGAAATAAATCATACGACTGATAACCTCATGTGCACACAGGTAAAGATATATATCAGAAGATCATTATTCCAGAGAATGAGAGGCTCATAATGTTGGGATGAAACAAGATATTAAAACTCAGAATCTATTTTTCTTTTCATGTAATTTGTATCATTAGAAAGTATTATGATGGGTGGCTTTATTCATATGAGTATATAAAAACAATTATCTTTCTATCTAGCTCCTCTTTACTCATGACTGTGAGGTTTAATTTGTACATACGGTGAATTGTCTTATTGCCTCCTACTATTAATTTATAGCTTCACACTACGGAGAACAGAAAAAAATGACTGCTGTGATTTCAATCTTCTTAAACTTGTTAAGGCTTGTTTTGTGATCTAATATAGACTGCTCCATTTGCACCTGACAAAAAGGTATATTCTGTTACTTTTGGATGAAATATTCTGATTTGTTAAGATTCACTTATTCTATAGTGTTGTTTCAGTCTACTGCTTTTTTATCAACATTTTGTCTAGATGATCTATCTGTTGTTGAAAGTGGGATACTGAACTTCCATTGTACTTCTGTGTATCTCTTTAGGTCGGTTACTATCTGCTTTACATGTTTAGGTGCCTTAAAGTTGGCTGCATCTATATTTACAATCATTATGTCATCTTAGTTAAACTTTCAAATTATACATCACATACAGAGTAATTGTCCTTTATCTGAATTGCTTAAGATCAGAATTAATCAGATTTTTAATATATCTGGATTTATGGATATTTGCATATACAAAATGAGGTATCTTGGGAATGGGTCCCATATTAAACACATAGCTCATACACACTTTATTACACCATCTAAGTAGTTTTAGACAGGCAGTTTCAGTGTACCCTGTTTTGACTGCACCCCATCACATCAGGTCAGTTGTGGAATTTTCATGTGTGGGATCCCATCAGCACTAAGAGCAAAATCAAAGACAGGTGAAAGGAAGTAGGGAGATAGATCCTTCCCAAATAGGAAGAGGCCCAAGAGATGTAGGAGGGGAGAGGAAGTTAAGAGGAAGGGGATGAGAAGAGACTTATGATGTTTTATGTACAGGCACCAACTCCCCATAAAGAATATAATCATCATGTAACGCAAACATGTACTAATAAAAATAAAATCTATTAAAGAAAAAAATGCTCTGAATTTGCGAGTGTTTCAGATTTTTGGATTTTCAGATTACAAATGCTCAACCTGTAGTGTAATGTGATATATTTGCTTTACTTCATCTTGTGTGACTTTTGCCTTTGAGTCTATTTGTGTCTCATGTAAATGTAGCTGAGCTCCCTCTCTTTTGGTTGTACTTGGATAGTTTGTCCTTTTCTACTATCTCCACTTAGTTTCCCTTTAAGACGACATGTGTAGTGAGTTCGTATTATATAGTATGTAATTGGGTCTTGACTTTTTAGCTCAACCACTATTTCTTTTGACTGAATAAATTTAATCCATTTCCATTTAAAGCGGTTATTAAAAGTTTGGGAATTATTACAACCATCACATGATTACCTCAATAGATGCAGCAACATCTCAACAGATGCTGAATAAAAGCCAATATCCTTTCATATTAGAAATTTTCAATAGTTATGTATAGAAAGATTATATTTTAGCGTGGCGTGGTGATACACACCTGTAATCCCAGCACTCTGGGAGCCTGAGGCCAGATGATCAAAAGTTATAGCCCTTAAGCCCAGCCTGAGCAACTCAGCAACTTATTGAGACCTTATATCAAAAGATAAATATTTTTAAAAAGCTGAAAGTGTAGCTCAATGCAAAGGCCTGTGTGAAATTTTCAGTATCAGACACAAAAAAGAGAGAAATGCGCATCATCATATATGACAAGCCCACAACAAACATATTCAGTGATCAAAAGTTGTAAGATTTTCCCGAAAGGTAAGAAAAAGACAAGAATCCCACTCTTGCCACGTTCACTTAACATTAGCACTGGCGGTCAGTATTTGTACCAAAGCAACTAGGCAAGAAATAAAGAAAGAAACCCAGAGTGCAAAGAAAGTTAAATTTTCACTATCTGCAGCTGATATGATCTTATGTACATATAGAAAACCTGAAAGATTCCACCAACAAAACCCTATTAGAACTAATAAATTCGGTAAAGCTGCAGAATAAAAAAGTCAACCTGCACAAATCAATAGTACTTTTATACACTGACACCAAACTGTCTAAAAAAGGAATCAACAGTCACATTTACTGTAACATCAACGAATATAAAATACTTGGGAATAAAGGAGCGGGGAAACCAATGCCGTCATCCACAAGTGCAGTGTGGTGTTCCTGACGCTACGCGATATGGAGCTTCAAGAGAAGGGCACGGCCATGGATCTGTCCTACAAGCCGGGTGTCCAGCAGCCCCGCGTGTCACATCCCCCTTCCTCCATGTTCCTGGTGCCCCACTGCTTAAGTAAATGATTGTCCCTTTGGGGTCATTACCAAATAGCTAAAGGGGAAAAAAAATAGGGAAGGTTATCTCCCTTTACCAGGATTCATTTTGCCTACAGTCTGAGAGATACTGAGTTACTTTAAATTTCATATAATTAATAATTTGACGGTTTTGTTGAAGTTCTCTAGCGTTTGGCACCCCACAGATGAGGCCATAACCACAGGCATTTATTAGAGTATTCCCTGAATTATTACACTCTCGAATCTCCCTTATTGCTAAATTGGGCCTTAACAATTTTCTAGTAGAGTTTCCTTATTATTTGAAAAGGGGCCTTAAGAGATCTGCAAAAGGTCATCTAGCCAGTTAGTGACCAAGCAGGATATGAAGACTAGTTATTTTAACTCCCAGTCCAATGGTTTTTCCACAGCTAAGCTGCAATTTCTAATATGACTTCATTTTCATGTTATAAAGTTTTAAGACTGTTGTACTCAGAAGAGAAGTATCTCCAAATCGTTAATATTATCACATTGTTTAGCTGTATGCTGTAAAATATTGAAAGAAATACAATAATTTTAGGAAGACACAAAACAAGCTTAATTTTGTAAAAGATGAAGCACCCTCACTTTCATTTGTAACTTACATTGTATATTTTAAATAGAGGCAAAAATGGAGATGTTACGAATTTCCCTATATTCTTTATAATTTAAAACAATAAACTTCTCAATTTAAATATATTTATCCACAGTTCAATTAGTCACAGAAGTAACACAGTATAAGGACAAACACTCCAGATGTCCAGTCCACTCCAACTAGCTCTGTGACCCTCAGTACTGACTTCCTCTCTGTGCATGTGTTTCTTCATCTGCACAATCAGTACATTTATTTATACCAATCCGTGTATATTTATACCAGAACAATCAGTGTGTATTTTCACCAGGTTCCTCATCTGTACAATCAATATAGTGTACTAAGTCAATTTTTAAATTGTCAAATAAACCTGGGACACAAAAGGGGTCCCCTACCTTCATAGTTCTGAGATCACTTGTAACTTTAAAAATATAATAAAGCTCAACATATAATTTCAAATTGGAAATAGGAATTGGTATAATTATTAGCACAGCTAAGAATATTTGAAAAGCATATTCTTGGCAAAGGATCACTGCCCTGACCAATCCTACATTCAAGTGTTAGCTGAAACACTTTTCTAGAAGAGCAGGAGGATTTCCCATGCATACCGTCATTTTGCCCAAGATAATGCCACTCCATGTGGAAAATCTAATTATATCATGGGTTTCTAGTGCTGTGTTATTATCAATATTTTAATGATCCATCAAGGTAGTTCTGCTGCTTATGATTACATGAGTGAAGACAACCCGGAGCAGTCTACCCACATATAAAAGGTCTCTTCTCAGTTTCCAGGGTATTCATTTTAAAACCATTTTGACCCTAACTTTTGAACAGTTGAACAGCCAATGTTCCTATACTATGGCTATGAGTATAAACAACTCAGAATGTCACCAACTCCCCAAAACAAGTAGAATGGTTACCACAAGCACACACTCCTAAAAATAAGAAGATTCAGAAAGTCACTCTGCTTATTCACATGTCTTAGTTACTTCCCTCATTGCTGGGACACAGTAGCTGGCACCCACACCTTTAAAGGCCCCAGCACGGCAGACAGGAACCAGAGAGAGAGAAGGGCAGAGCCAGGCAGGGATCTAGACCCTTCTAAGCCACATGTGACCCAGTGGTTCAGACCAGACTAGGCCTCACCTTCTGAGAACAAGTCTAAGCCCCATACGCCAATCTCCTCCCTAAGGCCCTGCCTACAAGCTCATGAGGCCCTTGGGACATCTACGCATCTAGACACTTAGACCACAGCAATGGAAGAAACATAACCCATTCTCATGATGCTTACAACCTAGGAGGGGAGAAAGAAAACGAACAGCACATATAAAAATAAGTAAATCATTCTCTTCAAAGGCAGTGAACACTTTGGTCAAAGAGAGACAGAGATAGAAACAGAGACAGAGAGAAGAGAAGATTGAGAATGGTCCTAATTTTAAGCAGATCAGGACAGTCCTCACCAGAAAGGTGTCATTTCACAAAAAATCAGAGGAGCTGAGGAAATGAGGCAAGTAACCTGACTTAGGCAAGAATTTTCCAGGCAGAGGGAAGAGATCAGGCAAGGGCATACCTGATTTACTGAAGGGATAACATGACTAAGAAAAAGACAAAATCATCCTGCTCCTGTGATCCTGAAAATTGTAGAATTTCATCTTCCAGCTGGACTTCATCTTCTAATGCTTTCACATTTAAAATGAAAATTATAAGGCCTGCTCTATAAACTTACTAAAGTCTTATATTTGTCAAGAAATGCAAAGTTAAAATTCTGAAAATTTCAGAATACTCCAAAACCAAGATCTCTGATTCTTGTGCATTTTTAGTCTCCTGATCCCCACATACACTTGGTAATGAGCTGTTGTACGATATGCAAATATGCCATTTAATAGAGATGATGCCATTATACAGTAGTCAAGGAAGATATTCATCTTAGAAATTTAGAAATTAAACACAAAGAGATTTTGTTATTTCAACAAGGAGAAACTGCAAGACTCATAGTCCACATGAAAGCATTCCTTCTCTCTGAAATGTCACTGTCCCCTCCAGCATTACCACATTGTTCCTTTCATTAACTTTCTTCCAGAAACTGAAACAACTGTGATGACTGTGCAATTTACACAGCATTGCTCTAGATTAATATCACCGAAAAGCAAGATCCAACCAGAGGTAGTACTTTTTTCCTCCCCACAGGAAGCATCTCACTTCCGCCTTTTGAGAAAATGAACCATGACCTCAAGAACTGACAATTATAACATAAAGCATGGACGACCATACCTTGCCCAGCTGGTCCTTTTTGACAAAGCCAGTGGCGGCTGCGATGTTCCCAGCCCCCTCCACGGTCTTCTGCGCCACTGCTGTCACGCCCGTCACCACTGCTCCTCCAACATTTGTCACTTGTTCCTTGGTCTTCTCGGCCACTGGAATAAAATTGCAAAAATGCACTAAATTAGGGTAGAGTGACAAAGACTAAATAATTCCACCTCCACCTCCCTTCAGCTTCTCTATGTGTATATCTACACACATCATAGGCAACAGAGGGCTCAGAAGAAATAAAACACACAAGTGTTCTAAGTGAGCTGGCATAGGCGAGCACTGGCTCTCCGCTGAGGTCATCCGTTCTAATTATGCAGAGAGTAGGAGCTGCTTCTGTCCCAACTGCCATGAACATTCAGCTATGAAGTGGTTCGGTCTTGGAGGACATTAAGAACGGTGTATAGAAAGCAGAGCTCACAGGCGCAGTTACAGTCAAATCAACCTCAGCATGAAACGTATTTCTTTCCACTTCAACCCCAACTCTTTGATCTCGCTCTGCAAGTTCACTTTCACCAATCCTGTAAGAGGCAGCATGTCCAATAATTTGAAACTTTAGATACTGAAAATACTAAAATCCGAAACTTTTAAGCACCAAATGACACCACAAGTAGAAAATTCCACACCATGAAACTTTGGTTTATACACAAAACTACTGAAAATATTATATAAAGTTACCTCCAGGGCATATGTATAAAGTGTATGAAACATAAATGAATTTTGCGTTAGGACTTGGATCCCATCCCCAAGATACCTCACTATATAAATGCAAATACTTCAACTCCAAAAGGAGGTGGAAATCTGAAACATTTCTGATTCTATAAATGTTCCTCCTATGTTGGAAATAAAGAACTGAATACATGTTTGTGAAAGAACTTTGATCCTTTTATAAAAGAGTTCTTAATAAGATTGACTTTCAGTAAATTTAATGGGAATGAAGAGTCAGATTTTAAGTTAGTGTAAAAACTAATATTTATTGAGCACTTTAAATTTCTTTCATAAACAAAAATATGACAGAAAGTCAGTAGATTTTTTTAAAAGTCAGAAATGTAGACACAATAGTGTATCTGCCGGATTTATAAACAGAGATTTTAATTCCATATCAAATATTCTCCATGATGTCATAGAATTGTCCCAAGCTGCTAAATCCATCTTTCTATATTATTTCCACAAAATTACACACAGGAAGACTAGTTTAAACTATTTATTTTTCAAATTAACTGATGAATTTTTCAATTAATTGAAAAAGTATCTAAAGATGAGATTCAATTCTTTTAGTAATTCTCAGGGCAATACAGAAATAAACCACCCTGTCCCCATGTAACCCTCTATATCTATACCCACAGAGCCTGGGCTTCTCCGTCTTTTATCTGCATTTATGTCCCGCTTGCCCTTTCATTTTGACACACAAATTCAAAATTTTTTGCTTTTGGGAGGCATTCTCCTAAACAAACAGAGACATTTTGTGTGTGATGCACCACACTCCCCAGGCCAGACTCAGTCTGAGGAGACCAGAGCCACCCCTGGCCGGCTAGCGGGTTTCTGGGGCACCACTGTTGCACTGTACAGACTCCATGTCACCAGTTAGAGACGACAACGATCAAACAGTGCAGGCAAAGCATTTTGTTTTGAAATGCCTTATTTGGGACAGGCATACTCTTTGGTTTAGATGCCTGGGGATGCCAGAAGTGGTTGGATTTAGACAACCTAAACCCAGGAAGCAGCCACCTCAGATGCTGCTCCGTCCGCACCCTCTGGGTTAGCACTGTGCCGGCCAGCCTCTGTCTCCCTGCCACTGCTAGGGACAGGCCTGCGGCCTCCTGAGGAGCAAGGCTAATCACAATTCGAGCTCAATTTAAATGCCACTGAAAGGCTCTACTGGCAATTTTATGCTTTTAAACATTCCTGGAATGTGGATCCTTTAAATATAGTGAATTATGTGTTTCACCTTATGAATTTTTTCCCAAGAACATGAACAGAAAGTTTTGCTTGAGATGAAAATTTTCTTGTCAAAAAACTCTCAAAGAAAGACAAAAATAGGTTTTGATGTTTTCAGTCTCAGTTTTTCTGCCAGCCATGAATTTTACATATGCAGATAATCTTTTATGTATAAATTTTAATCTATTGTTTTAACACATATACACTGCATAGTAGTATATACTGTAATCTCAATAGGTTTTATTATAATAAAAATAAATTACATTACAAAATGACAAAGTTTACAGGTAGCAATAACAGATATATATTTAAAAGACTGATTCCTCTAACAGGTTTCTCACTGACCTTGAAACCCTTTTCCTTCACTTAAGACCTTTCAGACCATCTCTCTGCCCACTGTCATTTTGTAAGGGGAAAAGAGACAAAGTCAACTTAGTAAAATTTTGGATTTAATAAACCATTTATTTTTAGGGTTTTTTTTTTTTTTTTTTTTTTTTTTGGTGGTACTGGGGATTGAACGCGGGACCTTGCGCTTGCCAGGTAGGCACTTATTCCACTGAGCTATATCCCCAGCCCTGCATTTATTTTTAAAGGGAATACCTTTAAAAATACCAGAATAAATGGAATAAAAATAACCAGAATCACAATGGATATTTCCCTCCTACCAAACAGAGACTAGCGTACTTTGAATTTGCTTGTGTTTTTCCCAATGTACCAATTTTTCTCATTTTGGTATTTATAGTTTCCTCTGGCCACAAGCTTTTATTGCACCTGTGTTTATTCAAGCAACTCAATTCCTTTGTTAAAACCCAGCTCAAATGCCACATTCTGTGTTACAAAAAACTCTCCTAACAAGTGCCTTTCTCTGCCCTTTTATGATCCCATAAAGTTTTAAATATATCTCTCAGGTTGAGCTTTTACATTGTACCATAATTATTCTTCAGCAAAATATCTGCCTATCTCTATCCAACCTATTTTGAGTCCTTTAAAATATGGGATCCTGCTTTACTATTCTTTACATTATGTTATAATAGGTACTCAGCAAATACTTTGGAATGTGTTAAAAAGAACTTTATCTTTAAAGTATACATTAATTTAAATAATTAGATTTACATTTGATTTTAGCCAAATTAAAGGTAAAATTTGAAAAAAAAAATTCAAATTTCAAAAAATGTGACACTTTGAGAAGAGATATAGTAAACCTAATTTCTGACATTAAATAAAATTTAAAAATTAAGAGCTAGCTTTGAGTTAGTAAATGACTGATAGTGCAGACATTGTATCACAATATGTTGAAAATTTCCTTTGATCATTATGGTATGATATATTTGTTTGCAAGAATTGAAACTTTCAGGAAGTCTCCAATATTAGGCATTTCTTTTATATCATACTTGCATGGAAAAAGAAATAACTTATATGTTAGCATTTCTAAAGTTCCTTCAAAGAAGAAATCAGTAAATCAAGTACATATATTCTCATATACTGCTTTAACTTGATACATTAGGTTGACAACTGATATAATAATTTCCTTGAAGTCAAAAAGCCAGGAGTTAGATTAGAGATTTCAGATTTTCTCACCAAAAAAATTTACCTTCTTTTATTTTTTTAGATTAATAGTTCTTGGCCTAAATTTATCTATATTTCTGTAAAATAGTTACTTGGATAAATTCTGGAGAAATTGTTCATTTAACAATAGTGAATGTTTATGTACCATGTAATACAATAGTTTCTTGTTTCCTTGAATAAAGACTAATAGCAATAACAAACATTTATTTAGCAATTATGATGTATCTATAAAAATATTTTAGCATAACAAGCAATCAGTTAATTATCATAAACTTACTTATCCCCATAAGTAGAATTTGGATTTTATATTAAATATCCTTATTTAGCAAATTAAGTCATTCACTTATCTGATGTGAAAAAGGAATAGTGTAATTGGTCCCTCCCAATAGCCAGACTAGTTATATCAGCATATTTGATATTGTACTTGTGACGTTTAATCTTTATTGTCAAAGTGATCGGCTTGAGACATTATTAGGCAAGCACACTTCTGAGTGCGACTGGGTGGGTCATGGGGCTTGGTTTTAGGGACAATATCTGGTTCCTGGACCAATTCCTCCCACTTCTTCCCTTTAACTCTGCTTCCCAGCTGCCATGAAGTGAGCAGTTTTGATCTACCACACCCTTGAACTATAAAGTCTCTGCCTTGGAGCCAGCTGACCGTGGACTGAACCCTCTGGAACTGTGATTTAAAGTAAACCTGTCTTCCTTTAAGTTGCAAATGCTGAGAATCTTCTCCCAACAAGAAGAAAGCTGACCAATGCAGTACCATTGACAGAGTCCTTGACTGGTACAGCCGTACATATTGCCTGCACCCAAAACACAATGACCTTGCTGCCTAACAGCAACTCTCATAATTTTCTATGAAACATTACTTTCATTTTACCTTGTATCTAATGAAAGAAAATTTCAACAGTCAAATAACTTTGAAGAGCTCTGGATTAAACAATGTTACCCAATTTTTTTAAACTGTCAAACAACTAAGATTCTCTAACATGCTGAAAAAAGAATGGAGTATATAAAGTGTTATAAATTTATAAAACTATAGAAACATGATTATAGGCTATTGTCCTCAAGAATATTTTATAAAATATTGCTTCATTGTAAAATCTCTCTCTCTCACATACACACACACACACCCACACACACACATTCATTTACAATATGGCATTCTGTAGCTTATCTCTATTACCTCCATTAGACAAAAGTATTAGTTAGCTTCTCCACCTTTTTGCACTGGCTCTGAAACCCTGCCACATGCTGGCCTCTTTCCAAATCATACGGCTTCACTTTCAGCTATCACAACGGAACACCATTTATCTAGGCTGAAACTCTGCAGATAGCACAGTCTCCACCTCTGCTATCCAGCTCTTAGCAACATCTTGCTTACTACCATTAGCAGAAGGTTCCTAGATGGTATCACAGCGCACTTACTTGCCAAGCCCCAGGCATGATATACTGAATTGCAACAGGGCAAAGGAAAGCTACATAATTAACTTCTGAAACAATTTTTAAAGTGTTCTGTTTTATTTTTACAGTTTCATTCTCATAAAAAAATGTGCACTAAAAAAGACATGAAATGTTTTTCTTAAGTGTTATAAAAATGCTGCTCAAGAAAGGTCAAGTAGAAGGAAATAAGTTAACACCTGAATAATCACACTATCCGCTTCCAGTTTCTAAGTACTTTGTGTATGTTAGGTTCACTTAATTCTTTTACAGGCAGGGAAATTAAATCACACAGAAGTTAGAAATCTGGTAAAAATTTTGAGCCAAAGAGGTCTAACTCCAGTGTTTACAGTCGTAACCACAACCGTGTATTGATACTGTTCATTTTGTTTCCCCATTTCTTTTATAACTCCCGGGTGCAAACACATCATTCACCATGGAGCAGTGTGTTTCATGCTTTCTGATTATGTGAATCAAATTCTTGACTATATCTCTGGATTCACGCTATTTGCCAAGAAACACGCAGTATCATAGAACATAAAACTCAATCATTGACTCTGTGGGCTAATGTGTTAAATTTTTCTTCGACTTTATTTTAAAAATTTTCAGTACTAGGAATTGAATTGGATCCAGTGCCTGCACTGGGCTACACTCACCTTTTTAAAATTTTTTGTTTTGAGACAAGGTCTTGCTAAATCTCCAAGTTGCCCATGTTAGGCCTGATCCTCAGAATATGGGTATTACAAGGGTGTGCCAGGGTGCCCGGCTTTTTCTTCAATTCTGTCACTGTTATCACCATTTTCTTCACCCTCACCCATAACTTACATTATTTTCATCATTAGTGTTATTTCTTTCTTGTAAATCTCCATATAGACCTATTCAGGATCCAGTTAACAGTATGCTGCATAGAGCTAAATATAATGTGTTTTAAAATAATCCCAAGGGTATTTTCTAAAATGTGAGTCATAAAAGGAAATATAAGCAGTACAGATCATGACCAGAATATGCTAACATATTCTACAGAAAACCTTTAATCTGTTAAAAATGAGAGCTTTTACATTTTATTTATGATAGCAGTTTGTTAATTTTAAGTCGGAATTTTCAAATGACCAAACACTATAAAAAAAAAAAAAAAAACAGTGTGTCAATTCAAAGTCCGCATTCTTGGCAAGTAAATATATGCCTTATTTATTTATCAGAAACATTTATTTTAAAATGCTTGAAAAACAACTAAGTTTAAATCAGACTGACTTTCCTAAAGAACGTTTCTCCATACGCAGTGTTCATTTGCAACTGCATTTTGGATGATCAACGCTCTGGCCACACTGGTCACTTGGTATTCTACCCTCCCTGGACAGAACCCTCCGGAACTCACCAGTTGTGACACCATGAACCACTCCCTCCTTGGTTTTGGAGCCTGTAAAAACAAACAAATGCAAAACATAAGTCTCAGGCTGTCCTTAGGTGGCTGGTTAGCCAGTGTCAATACAACTAATTAAAAACCTCAATCTTCAGAAGCCCATATATAATGAGATCCTCAGAGGGAAAACACCAAAAGATAAATAAACAAGACATCCGGTAACCACCACAACAAACAGAAGAAAGCAAAGCTGACAGGAGAACCAGTTCAATTAACAGTAATGTTTTAGGCGCAAACTGGGGAGGGGAAAGGTTAAGCTGCAATTAGGCAGTAAAAAGAAGTTCCAGTTTGCTGTTACTGAGAAGAGTAACCAGAGCAGAAACTAGGTAATGTGTATTTCCAAAAGCTCATGGAAAGGGAATTTGGATATTTTCACCATAGAGAACTGCGAGAGGTCTGAGAAGCTAGATAGGTATAATCTGATCACACAGGGTACCATGTATCAGACATCACATGTATCCTATTAGCATGTATAATTTTTGTATTTTATATATATAAGTTAAAAAGAAATTTGATTTTTAAGAAAGATTTTAGCACCCAGTGACAACTTTTCATAGCAGTGATTCCCATAGTACATCCCAACTGACAGGGCAGGGGTGGGGCAGGGAAGTGATGTGACACTAGGGCTTAGTGCGAAGGCTGCAGATCCCAGACTAGAAGCTGTGAAGGCACAGCACAATTAGGAGACTGGGTAACATATGAAACAAACCAGAAGGCGAGGGAAAAAGTGTCATTTGTCACCAACATTTGTCAAATCCCTGTTATGGAAAAGGCGTTATTTTATATCATCTCATTTAGTCCCTTCACATCCATGTTGTAGATGGTTATTACGCTTATTTCATGTATAAGGAAATTAAAAATTTAGTTAAATGATTTGCCTAACATCACACACTGTGTGTGTAACCATAGGCTATAACCACAATCAAATGTACGTAAGAGTCTCCTCCAATTCTTGACCATTACAAAACTTGCAATACTTATTATACATGTTTTAAAACTAAGCTTATTAACATTTTATTCATGGCCTCTCTAATATTGGATTTGTCAGTACAATTCATGCCAGTTTTTTAATTAAAATGTTTCTGAAGAACATAACAACAGATTTGACATTCAGTTGAAAACTTTCTCAGATTTCAAATAATGAATCTCTCTCAAGACATAAAAGAGTATAAGGAAATGGGGATATTAAACTTGAAATGAGTTAAACTTGTGAAGGGTTATTAACACACTTGCTAACCTGCACCTGAAAAAGGCACTAAGTTTTGAACAATCCTTACAAAACATGTAAGAAATAAATATATGCACTTTTTAAACCAAAGGAGAAAAAATATAAAGGGACCTAGTTTCCTTTTCAGCAAAATTAGTAGCATACAATGAGTTATTATTCTCAAACTGGAATGTAAGATGGCAGAGTTTACAGCATAATTACCTGAATGAATGTGCTGGTTAAAAAATGGTGATTATTAAGTCAGAGCCCAGTTATTCAATAAATGCAAAGTATAATTATTTGCACTTTTAATAACCCTCATGATTTCATGCAGATAACTCAGGGATCAAATTTTGAGAAACACTAATCTGAGGTAGTTCTAGTAGTTTCAAATTTATTTTAAAATGTAGAAGAACATTTTATTACTGGAAAATATGATCAATGTGATGATCTAAAAGATCACAGTGAAAATATTGATGAAATAGCTTTGAACATATATAAATATGGCATTAAGTCAATTCTGCATGCATTATATTATTATTAATTTACATTTTACAAAGTAGCCAAGTAAAATTTCTGCATTTAATAAAACAATAAATATATTTACGGCCAGGGATATAGCTCAGCAGCACAGCATCTGCCTGGCAAACACAAGGTCTTGAGTTCGATACCCAGTACCAAAAAATAAAATAAAATATATTTAAGAACTTTCAACTTGAATATAAAGACCTTCAATGCAAATGAAACAAACTAAAGCTTTATGGTTAAGAATGTGAGTTTGGGGGGCCAGGGATATAGGGAAGCACAAGGTCCTGAGTTCCATTCCTAGTACCCAAAACAAAAAGAAAAAAGAAGGTGAGTTTTGGATTCAGAGCATCTTGATGCAAATCTTCATGTCATCACAAAAAGTCAAATATATATAATTGGCTTAATATGATGATCAGAGCAAATAATTCATATAAAATTCTTAAAGTGGTATTTAGTACCTAATATATTTTGTTAAGTGATACCTACCATTCTTCACATATGTTTATAAAGGGATGTTTAGTTTCAACCACAGAAGGCAAGGCATGGTCACATATGCCTGTAATCCCAACACTTAAGAGGCTGAGGCAGGAGGATTGCCATGAGTTTGAGGCCAGCCTGAACTACACAGCAAGACCCTGTCTCAAAAATAATAATAATAATAATAATAATAAATAATAATAATAGAAGAAAATAAGGTACAGTTTAAACCACAGAAAAAAAATCAAATCATACATGTTATGCAAATAAAAAGGTGCCGTTGTTTAAATATGTTAAAGTACATGTGTGTTACAGTTTGTGCCTAGATACCCCCCAAAGCCTCACGCAGTTACAGGGCCAGGCTTTACGGAGGTAGCTGAATCTACAGCATGGCACTGATTCGTAGTGCTAGGCTGGGACTGAGGGTGGGGGGATTAGGGGTGAGTGACTGCTGGATCAGTCCACTGACTGGATTGGCACCGCTCTAGCCCCAGTAGACTGGATATAATATAAGGGACAGACTCTTGTTGCTTCTGCTGTCTTCTGCAGCCATAACCTAATGTTCCTTGGCCAGAGGCCACCCTGCTTGGAGCCAGCCAATTATGGACTGAAACTGTCTACACACTGCAAGCTAAATAAACCTTTCCTCTTTAACGCTGGGTGTTGGATATTTTGTTTCAGCAATGAGAAAAGAGTAACTAAGACAATGTCATAGCACTTTACACATATGTGATATGTCCTATTTTACAGGTAACACCTGCCTTGCCTGATACTATGATACTATAAAATGTGCAAACTGAGATGAAACTGTTTGAGTAATCTTAATTATCAATAAGAAATACTATGAGTAAATCAATGCTAAAAGTATTTATTGCTTAATGACCTTTAAAAAATTTTGTCAAAGTATTAAAAATAACTATTAGAAAATTTTGTCATACTATTAAAAATTATCTTAGACACATATAAACGTATAAAGAAATATCAATTTAAAAGTAAAAATAGTAATAGCTTCTTATACTGTAAAATATTAAGAATTAAAGTGTTTTACTTCTTTATAAAATGTATCATGAATAGTTCTGTTCACTGCATAACTTCCTGTGTGGGGCGGACAGTGCTCATATGTCCTACAGAACTGGCAGTCTCCTTCCTAAGTGTGGATCAGCTTTCACACTGCTACCCTTTGCACTGAGTGTCATGATTTATCCCTGAGGGTCCTGTTAACTTGCAGTATTTGGGGCCAGCAATTTCTCAGATCCACTGTCACCCAGATCTGTCACTCTTCCATTCACGCCAACACTCCTACCTTCAGTAAGTTCTTTCAAGAGCTTACTTAGTGACCACATCAACCTGGTTCACTATTTCTTCTATAAGTCAAGTTACATTTGATTCAAATTCTACTTCAGCATTCTCACTTCTTTTCTTTGCCATACATTCATCTTTGATAGCCAGTTTCCTCTTTGTATGATGGGCTTCTGTAAAATATCTCATGATTTCTCTCCCCAGGAGACAGTGAGGCAACGCAACCACAGAAGTTGCAGCCTGTATGAGCTGCGTAATGGATATAAAGTGACTAACCACTGACAAACACTTAAAAGGTGCTATATTTGCATTATAATGTGTTTCTGATAGTGATGTAATGACTGGGGGGCCGAAAACTTAGCAGTAAAGTTTGTACCTTATGCAATGCTCTCAACTATGTACTGTGATAACAGCAACTTAAGTGCTGTTGTTGGGGACTGGTGTTACTTAACTCTGGCAGCCAAATTTGCATATGCTGGAACAATTTGTAGTGAGAAAGGCTTCTATATAGGAGACGACTTCTCATTTCTAGCCCTTCCTCCCTCTCTCTGTGCCATATTTTAAATAAAAAATAAGTAGGGGCAAGAAATGTTTAGTGGTTGGCTTGATTTTTGCTCTCTGCCTTAGCAGCTGACACTTCGACCTTTGGGTAAATCATGAAACTTATCTTCAATCAAAAGCAAGTTGCCATATATCAAACCAATGACTTCTTTGCGATCATAATTGTTTACTAGCAATCTACAGCTGATGATATACCTTTGACTCATGAGAAATCTCCAATTAATAAGCTATAGTCTCAAGTGATTGTGATAATAGTGGGATAATCAATGCTGAGAAGACCCCAGAGCCAATTACTTTCCTGAGGTGAGGGCCCCACCCTGACCCGGTCTCTCACAGCCTCATAAGGATGCACAGCGGAGGAGGTCACAGTGACACTGGGATTTGCAAGAATTCACCTGAACCACTGTTGCACGTGTTCTGCTGACTTTCTCAGTTTGGTAAGGTGAAATATATTTTTTGACCTGAGAGTTTACTTAGTATTAATCATGCTGATGATTGCTTTTACTGAGCAGAATGATATTGAAAGAATTTTAAAGATCATTATTTTCTTGCATCTATTCATATACTTGAAATTTTTTTCTATGTTTGAATCTGAATCTCACTGTATAATTTCTAAGCAATTTCTGAGTGATTGAGATTTTTGTCAAATAAATTGAAGTCTATTGATTGAAAATTTGTGCATATAGATTTCACAAAGGGAAAAAAGTATACAAAAATCACACTGATTATTATGGCAGTTCTTCAGTCTGTTTAAAGGTAGTTGCCAACTATGTATTCTTATAAATGAATGGGATTCAAACCAGAACGGCTCGCAGGCGGCCGCGACCAGGAATTTTTGGAGGTGGAGGAGCAGAGCAAACTCAGACAACGCGCTCCTCGGGCAGACTGTGCCAATCTGGGCAGTGGTTCGGAATCCCGCTCACAGCCCTGCCACCACAGCAGGCGCCAGCCTTGGCCGGAGAGCAGGAACTGTGGCAGCTGCAGTGGGTGGCTCCTGCGAAAACCCCGAGGAGGCGGAGAAGCGCCAGGGAGCACCGGGATCTCCTACCAGTACGGATCTTGGAACAGGTGAGCCGAGTGAGCACCGCAGCAGGATTTCTGAGTCGGGAAGAAGCTCGACCCAGGGAGATACATCTGAGTGGCATTCCTGCCTGCACGATCCCCAGGACGGAAGAGCTGGCGGGGCGCCCTGACGGGATTTTTGAGTGGGGGAGGAGCTTCACCCAGGGAGGAACACCTGAGCGCCCCCTGCCTACAAGGTCCCTGAGGCGGCGAGCTGTTTATGCGCCCCAGCCAGGTCTCGGGGTAGAGAGTAGAAGCGGAAATCTCAGCAGACAGCTTAAGGGACATTCTCCCAAAGAGAAGGAGTCATTGGAGCAGCCTCTGCAGCAGACCTTTGCCTGCTGAACTGCCTGGGGAATTTATAGCTCAACATTATGAATCTGATACCCAAAAATGGGAAAACAGAGGAACAAAACGCAGTCTCAGAACTCAACCCCACCCAGAACAAGTTCTGAATGCGAGGATACAGGGGAACCAGGAAGCCACATACCTGCAAGTTATGAAACAATTGCATCCAAAATGAAACAACTCCAACAGGCCATAAAAGAGCTTAAAGCAGAAATAAGCCACATACCTGCAATGATTTCTCAGACAAAAAACAAGCTGAAAACAATGATGGAAGAAATGTTCCATTCACACAGACAAGAATGAAAGGAATGAAAAAGAGGAAGTCACTACAGATCCAAAAGAAATACAAAATATCATTAATACCTACTTTGAAAATCTGTATTCCCATAGGATAGAAAATACAGAAGAAATGGACAGATTCCTAGAAAGGTACAAATTGCCAAAATTGAATCAGGAAGATGTAAAAATCCTGAACAACCCAATATCAATTAATGAGATTGAAAACATTATTAAAAACTTACCAACAAAGCAAAGCCCAGGCCCTGATGGATTCACAGCAGAATTCTGTAAAACATTTAGAGAAGATCTAATGCCAACACTTCTCAAACTCTTCAATGAAATCAAAAAGGAAGCAACTCTCCCCAACACATTTCTGGACGCAAGTATTATACTGATACCAAAACCAGAGAGGGACCCAACCAAGAAAGAAAGCTACAGGCCAATCTCCCTAATGAACATAGATGCAAAGATACTCAACAAAATATTGGCAAAAAGATTACAGCGAATCATAAGGAAAATTATACACCACGACCAGGTAGGATTCATTCCAGGAATGCAGGGATGGTTCAATATTCGCAAATCAATTAATGTTATACACTACATTAATACAGTCAAACACAAAAACCACATGATCATCTCAATAGATGCAGAAAAGGCTTTTGATAAAGTCCAACATGCATTCATGTTAAAAACCTTAGAAAAAATAGGAATAGATGGCCTCTACCTCAATATGATCAAAGCCATCTATAACAAACCAACAGCCAACATCATACTAAATGGATATAAACTGAAAAGTTTCACTTTAGAGTCAGGAACAAGACAAGGATGTCCATTGTCACCACTCCTATTCAACGTAGTTCTGGAAGCACTAGCCAGAGCAATCAGACAAGAGAGAGAAATAAAAGGACTAAGGATAGGAAAGGAAGATGTCAAACTATCACTATTTGCAGACGACATGATACTATACATGAAGGACCCCAAAAACTCCACAGGAAAACTCCTGGAATTAATTGACAAATTCAGCAGCGTAGCCGGATACAAAGTCAACACCCAAAACTCAATAGCATTCCTATACACGAACAACAAACAGACTGAGAGAGAAACTGAGGAAACCATACCTTTTACAATAACAACCAAGAAACTGAAATACTTAGGAATCAATCTAACAAAGAATGTGAAAGATTTATTCAGTGAAAACTACAGTACTCTGAAAAAGGAGATCGAAGAGGATTTCAATAAATGGAAAAACATACCATGCTCATGGTTAGGAAGAACTAACATTGTAAAAATGGCCATACTACCAAAACTGTTGTACAGATTCAATGCAATTCCCATTAAACT